>JASKGN010013431.1:0-23527 GCA_030556245.1 Falagria sp. GC000072 | reverse complement strand
AATAAATGAGAAATAGTAACAAATTACAGAGAATAAATTAAAAGATGGTTATGTGTCAGATTTTTATATGTCAAAGCCTTGATTAAAGAGTCGATTAGTTTTAATTCGCTAAAATCGGTCAATTAAAATAGCAGCACCTTTAATCAACCACTAACCTTAATCGAGTTGGTGAAATCCATTTTAGGTTAATCAATGATTAATTTAACGATCTGTTAGTTTAATCAATGATTAATAGGTTGGCCTTAGAAATCGGGCCTTAGTTTTAATTTTAAAAATCCGTTAAAAAATAAAATCTATTTAGTGCAGTTGTTTAAAATCATTGAAATATATTAATCATTAGATTGTTACCATCCAGCCAATTTGAATTTTTAAAGGGTGCACATACGACATCACTCAGTACGTGTACTTGTAGTGAGTGTAGATTGGCCCATTGTGAATTAATTAATAGAAAACTGCGAGCGATGCGACGAGCCGTAAATGTTGCCCGATGGCGATGCGTGAGAGGCGCGTGAAACAGCACACAGGGGCTCAACCCCTTTTTTTCCATGCCTTCCGGCGCCTCCACCGAATTAGCCTATCAAAAACTATTGTTGCCGACTAGTCCGCCGTTAAGTGCACCTCGCAGGGGGCTTGTTGCGCTTTCAACCGCTATTACACAAGAGTACTTCAGACTTATTTATACCTAATTAAGACTTTTCAGTATGGAACTAATGTGTCAATGTCCCACATGTTACTTTTAATTTTAAACTGCCTTTATTCAATTTAATTCATCAAAAAAGTTAAAATTTTCTTTTGTTTTTAAAGAATTTCTTTAAATTGCTTTGAGTAATTACAAAGAATAATAGTTGTCAGTTTGAATCTTGAGTCTCTCCTTGATTGGCAAAGAGAATTTAAGTAGGCGTAAGAATTTAAGCACAAGAATAATGAAATGTGTTATTCAATTGTGTTGTTACTAGACAAATAATAATCATACAACTGTTAAATTCTCTCTCAGTGTTTGAAAAGACGCATGCTCGCCAAGTTTGCGAAATATTTCTCTGTTTACTGCGGCGGTAAAGCTGTATTATGTTAATTTCACATGTTAAGTGGACTTTTAATACCATTAAACTCTTACACATTGTGTGACCTTGACCTCGTGCATAGGTAATTCAATTTTGTGTCATGTTAATTATCTTCTTATTTATGTGAAAAGTTTTTTTTACCTTAAATAAAAACTAAATAAGAAAAGAAAAAAAAGAAAAAGAAAACAAACATATTTAGTTTAAGAATCTAATTTTTATTTCATAATTTTTAAAATTTAATATGTACTTAATTTAAACGGAAATGCAAAACTTTGTTTTAAAATAAAATTTCTCGTCATAAAAATAAAATAAAATGACAGTAAGCATAACCATATATAAGTATAGGTGAGTAAAGTAATATTGGCTTTGGTATTGTCCGAGCGACTTCCGCTTCAATACGCCATACGCATATTTAATTGATATGACATTTTTATCGGCGATGTGCGTACGGACTCCAGCGACACACTTGAATATGAAATTAAATTATGCGATGATCTAGCAACTTATTTCTTCCTAGTAAGTAAAACAAAGAACAAAAATAAATAAGACGTGTAGATACTTGTACCTGCACATTTATAGTATAGTTTGTGGTTCGTGGTGAGTAAATTTATGCTTAAAACATCCCCTAAATGTTTATGCCTGACGCGCGCGACTACGACTGCTGTCTGATTGTGTATATGAGCATGTGGAGGGTACATTTTTTTTCTGAAACCGGAAGGCACGTGCGATTCACACACGTAGGTATATTCGAGTATGTGCGATGCCAAATGACGAAATACACGTGAAATTTGAATTTGAAAAGCACCAAATGCGTGTAATCCTAGATACAGTATATATGTGCGAGTAGCAAGTCGGAAAGTTTTACTACGAATTTGGTTTCGAATTTTACATTTTCGTAATGCCCCTTGAAAATTTAGATAAACTTGCATAACAACAATACGTAATACAAATGTGGTAAATTTTCAATGAATGAATGTAAATCTGATACATTCAATGTCACTAGTTTTTGGGTTTAAATTTCAAACAAATTTTTTTTTTTGGATGTTGACTTCCGGTATGTTTCTAAAGCTAAATAAAATAAAATATTTTACATACTTTAAACTTTTAAGTAACAAAAGTAACTGAAAAATCTTAATAAGAGGAAGAAAACTTACGTTGGAAGTCAAGGTGTACAAATGCACCTGTCCCGTTGTTCATTCTCTTCCGGCACAACACGACGTGGTGCGGCGCGGCCACGGCGTTAAGTCCATTTCATTGACGTCGTTTCGCTTTCTTTATTTTTATATTTTTATCCACTATCGATGATACGTTTGGGTAATCCAGTCGTCTTCATATCTTATTTTATCGTTTCTTGTTCCGTGTTGTTGGTCTTACACTCACCCTGGCCGTGACGGGGAGTCCGTTATTACCGCGACCAACGTCGTCGATTGCCCCAACCTGTAACAAACGCTCTTACTCTCTATATCTACACGGCTCATTAATTAAAAAGCACTTTATCGCGACGTGAAAATCTAAAACTCGCCCCATTCCTATTTTCATTCGCTTTGTACCTGTCGCAAAGGTCTTTTCTTTCTTACTCGCTATAGATTATCTACTTAAACCCATATAGATTATATATCTTTAGATGTTTGTATGAGTATGTGATAAGCGTACATGTACGAGTGTGTCATTAGTGAAGATATTATTTTCGTTTAAAATTACCAACAACTAATAAGCAACTCGCGTTAACGGACAGCGTTCGAGGCAGCGAAGAACGAACGGTTGTTATCTTTCGTTCCGGCAATTCGGCCGTTCCGGAAAGACGACTGGAAGAAAAAATTAACGCAATGTTGGAGTTGTAGGTACCTATACGCTCACTTCACCTGAACCTTTACTTTACGTCAGTCATTACGAGTATTACGGGGCTTGATTAATTAAAAACGAGAAAATAAATAAACTAGCTGAACTACAGAAAGAAAATTGTTATTTCTTGATTTCACTACGAAAATACTACTTAATTGGTTGTAATTGCAATGGGTAAATGACTAACTGCTCATTGTTTGTGTTTTTAAACAGTAGTTTTCTGTCTTAATTATTTTTGTAAAAATTGTTTAATAGATTTGTTGAAACAAGAAATATAAACAAATATGGTAATCAATTAAATTGTTCAATGAAAAATTGGTAAGACGTGTATGGTTAAGGTTAAGTAGGAGTTTGTGACTTTAGGAGTTTTATTACTTGATTCAAGATAGCTTCTTTCTATAAATCCATAGATAACTATCAATAAATATTCATTCATGTCAATAGGTTTCATAAAGTTTTTTTTTCTTTTCGTAAAAACAAACTCTGGCGGAGAATTTCGTATTACGTAATCAGAAAAGCATCGCCGGATAAATACCACCAGAGACTTTAACATTCTACTAAACCTTCATATCAAGTTTTGCTAGAAAAACGGCATCAACAAAGTATCACAAACAGTGATGATCAATAGTTTGTGTGAATATGTAAAATTTGATAATTTTACCAAATTTAAAAACTTCAAATTGCCAATTAGAAATTTTTATCTGAATGAATAAAGAATTTTCAGGAGAAATTGAAAAGTTTAGGAAGAATTAAGAAATGTTAAGATTGTTTGAAAAGCACTGATTTAAATTATAGACAAAATGAAAACGTAGGTAAAACGAATAACATTCAGTACCAAATGCTTTAACACGCCAACAATTCATGTGCTTTTTATTTACTATCAATATCAATAAAAATAGCAAAGAGTCGATATGCCTATATCTCTAAGTTTGCTTGTTTCTTCGAATTAAGTATCTTAGCAAATAACTCTTAGCTTCCAATTGCAAACATAACGCTTTTACATTGTACATGTTAATTATTTAAAGTAATAAAAACTAATAGTTTTTATTATTTATTTGGTATAAATATCTTCAACATGCGTAGGAGTTTCTTTAAGGAAGTTGCTACTACCTACCTCATTTTATTTGTTTAACCTTTCAATAATAAAATTTCTGCTACTGCTTCTTGAAAAATTTAGGAAATTTAAAAATTTAAGTTTTTTTGATTTTTTATTATTAGAAAAGTTCAAAGAGCAAATAACAGCAAGTAACTTCAAATACAAGTACTCAGCAAACAATGTTAGCAACAAACAACATTAAAACATTAACATGACGTATATAAACTAATACCAACAATGAGCAACAATCCGTCGAACTGGTCTAGATAGCTGAACAGAACTTAGGAGTGCCACCATAAACACATGTACCTATACACTTAATACTGACACATGTGTAATCAAACACATCCAGGTACTTACAACATGCATATACGTATATGTAATATATCCATTGCCTAAGTCGCAAAGTCGATGAGAAGTCGTCGTCGTCGTCGTGGTTGTCATGTATGTACTCGAAGCGCAGTAAACCAAGGTCTAACCAAGGTAGGCAAGGACTACTCTAACTACGAGTACGGAGTACATAAAGCATTTTTATGTTCTTTTCCCACATTTTGTTATATCTTTGATTACTATCGTAATCACTAATTTAAAATTTCAATCAAGTTTTTGTTTTTGTTCAAAATTTTAACCCCAAAAGTAGAATTTCCTACAAATTCCGCATCCAGAGTGATTTATTAGTTTCTTTCGCGAGTTCGATGTTACACCATTAACACTTGTCGTTAGTTTGGTTCGTTATTTGGTTTTTCGATATTGATAAGTTGTAAAAGTCATAAATCGAGTTTGAAACCTGCGTAGGACATTAGATTGCCACCGAGCGAAGCGAACGCAAACGAGCTAGAACTAGATCTAGGTCATCATCAATTTTAGTTTGTTGTAGCTTACAACAAGACTGACTGGGCTTACTCAACAACACCCAAATAGATACGAGATGGATTTTGTCGCTGCTTTTGTGGTTTCAAATTCTGGTTGCGTACATGTGTCAAGATATGCTTATATGGCTTATGCTTCTTGCTTGCTCTTTGTGTATGAAACAGGTGCTCAAATATTACCTTCAAAGTGTCCACATTCTTATTCATTGTCTACAAAACATAAAACTTTTTTAATGTTTACTTACAAGGGTTAGGGTTACTTTTCTTTTGTTTTGTTTTAGTTCGAGATTAATTAATAATTTAATTTAATTTATAGTCGAGTCGAGTGTAGACTTATCCTTCTTACATGGTAAATTTTATAAATTGATTTAAATTTAATTTTTGAAGAAGAAAACAGAGAAATTTTGCTTACTTACGTGCTTACTTGATGATGATTGTCATTGTCGTTTGTTAATTTTCACACTTCGAGTCGAGAAGTCAAAATTGACCATCTTGCGCTTTATCTCGAAGTGATATTTACTCATAATTCAGTGTTTGTTTGGTAGCTTGGTAGGAAACCATTCGGTGTGCGTTTTTCCTCGTCAGAAGTCATTGAGTCAAGTTTGACTTCAGTGTTCGGTCAATATGTACTTACTTTTCTTGACTGATTGCCGTGCGGTCAGTGAGTACAAGTAGTAAAATTTCATGTTGATTATTTAACTTGCTCATAATTAAACATTACCTGTACACTTAAAATTGCGTTTGTTGTAAATATAGGTGGTACATACGATTGAAAGAAGAAACTAAAAAAATAGGATTAGGTTAGGTTAAAAAATAGGTGTGTACAATCCATGCAGAAAAATCTTTTATTTAAGAAGAAGAAGGCTTGTTTTACTCATGAGTGGGAAGTTTATGACTCATTCAATTGTTACATGGATATTGGCATTTCATTAGAAATTTTCTCAACTTACAAGTTTAAAAAAGTTTTAAAAATCATTTGTCAAATTCTGTTAAAAACATAATTAATTTATTATTAACAAATTGATGATTAACAGTCAGAAATTTCAACAAGTTTAAAAAGTGAATCGTGTTTGTATTTTTTACATCATAATTAATAATAATATTATTATAATTGAAGAAATATTGTAAGAAAGAATCTTCCAAATATAAAAACACAAAAATAAATTTGTTAAGATTGCTTCCGATTGATTATAATTTTATGCTAATGCACGTCGTTTTAATTAATCAAAAGCGACAGGCAGCTGTCCATCAAGAACCGACACGCACGAATCAAGCACACGTACGTAGTGTACTCATCACAACGCGAAAGCTAAGACTATAGAGGAGCTAACTAACTATTCAAGCAAATATATCAACAATCTTCAGTTCAGGTCTTAAACCATTAGCAAACTAAACTATCTAGTATCTATGTACGTTATACCTTCTACTTATTACATCTGATATCTATCGAAATATTCATACCTATTCGTATATCAAATTGATATTAATATTTTTTATTTGTTTATTTATTTATGTATTTATTTATTACGTGTATCTACTTATGAGGATCGTCAATGTACGTACATCTTTTACTAGAGTCAAACCACTAAAATACAAATGAATAATCATTCACAAAGATTGAAACGTTTGGAATCATTCATAAATTTTATTACTTTTAAATTGCATAATCACAATTCATTCATCAATTCGGTTTAATATCTTTTAATTCGTTTGTTCATTTCAATTCATAAATTACTACGAGTAAAATTAAGTAAGATTTATAAGATTTTTTAACAGGTATGTACATAATTAATATTTTTCATTTATAAATTTTATCAATTTTCTTTTTATATTAAAATCATATTATTTGATTGTAATAATATTTGATTGGTTTGAATGGGTTTGGTTAACGTCGACTCACGGAGTTTCTCGTTCCGGCTATGCGCTAGTGACAATGGCCGCGCAATGGTGGCAAATACGAAAGAGGGCAATTAGTAAAGTGGCCGGTGTCCTCCACGCTTATTTAGATCCTTGATAAATGAAAATAATAGAGTTATTCTAGTGTGACGTGCACGAAACCCAACTATATCAACCATGCACCAGCATTCACTCATTCACCAGCTAGGTGAATACTTTAACGAACATGGCGATGGAGCGGGTGCTACGATGCCATATAACATTTTACTTACAACTATGAAATGTTCTTGGTACATCTAACATACATCGCTAATTTTGATCTTGCTATAAACTATAACAACGAGGTTTTTCTTACCAAAGAAAATTTTATTTAAAATTTATAATTTTGAGATTTATTATGAAAATAGGGAAAGTACATACATACATACATCCAAATGATAGTTTTGAGCAGAGGTTCTCTACCTGGATGATGAGAAATTAAATTGGCATAGGAAATCGCAGGATTTTAGAGATTTTGAGAAACTCTGGTTTTAAAAACATATTGGTTAAAATGGTACTGGTACATATACATATCCTCTTGAGAATAAAACATGCAACCATAATAAATAAAAAAAACACATGCGAGTACAAATACACAACGTGCTTATCGCTATCATCGTTAGACGTTATTAAAAACGCAACGCAATCATTAGCCATCGCCATTTGCACGAACAATAAGAAATATTAATGTGTTCTAATGGACTTTCACTAATTCAATATAAATGACATTTAAATACATAAAGAAAAAAATTATTTCAAAGGTAAAAGAAATTAAATACACAATAAAATTATTAATTGACAGTAATTGATTTATGTATTTATAAAGTAAATTTACTTAATTTAATAGTCAAAACTAAATAATTAAATTAAGTAATTTATTTATTTTAATAAAGTACTAATAAAAATAATTTAGAACATAATTTTAAGTATTTTAACATACTAAATTTAGTTTTAAAACATAAATATTACCCACTACTTATTAAAATAGTAAAATTATTTATTATTACTTAGTTATTTACTTAGTTATTGCATAACAATACGTATACAAACTTAACCTATTTCCTTCTCATTTACAAAAAGAATTATTGTTTTCATAGAAGTTTATGCAGAAGATAATAACTCACACAATTGTGTATAACTAATTAGTTGAATATTATTAATTATGATATATAATTATGTAGTAAATATACTTACACTAATATGAATACCGAATATGAACTATTCACTACTACAATTACAATGGGGCAATTATACCAGATTAGATTTAGTTCCACCTATTGGTAAGTTATTACAGTTGTTAATTAGTTAATTCAATTAATTTGAAGCTGAAGATTAAACGTTTAGTTTAGTTTAGTTTCGCTTTTCATGCATAGATATTTACATTATTTATCTTTTATAAGTCTAAGACAAGTGATGTTTGCATAATTTATAATTTGCGATCACTTTCTGTTGAATACATTATACACTGATTAATCACGTATTATATCTAATTATTATTTATTTACATGCTTATTTAATATAATTATAATTTAAATTTCAATAGTATTATTCACAATTTGTTTGATTGTTCTTCCTAGATATTTGTTATGTGGACCAATGCATCGCAATTGTAACGTGGAAATAATTAAGATATTATGCGATATTTGTAAACACAATAAAAAACTAATAAGTGTATAATAAAAGCTTTCATTTGCATGAAATTAAATTTATAATTAAAACAAACACTCGTATAAAGGTCATTAATGCAAGTATTACATCGTTTTGTTTATGTCTTAACTTACTTAGTTATTAAAGATATCTATAAAAGATAGTCTTTAGTTATTAATTAACTAATTAATTTACTTTATTAATAAAAGTCTTTATAAGTAGTTTAAAATGAATGCAACAAAGTTATGCGTATAAATTAATGATGTAGGTAGAGAAGGTTAACTTTGCTGAAAAATTATAATTTAAATAGCATTTTAATAGAAATAATTTTTCTTCAAAAATGTTATTTTTATGGAATAATATATAACAGAAACTACTAAATTTTTAAAATATTGAACTTTACTAATTTATTTGTGGACATCTACTGCATTGAAAATTTATTTTGATTTTCTGTTATATTATAAATATTAATCTCTTTATAAAATCCCACAATTGGAATCCGAATTTTGAAAAGTTTTCATATAAATCCATAAAATATGACAAAATGATATCTTGCAATCTAAGACGTTAATTTTCAAAATTCCTTATCTAGGATATTGAATAAATTTCTTACTTTAAAATAAAAATTATAACAATACTTTCTTAACTAAACAGAAATTATTGTTACTCATTTAAAATCGATGTTTCAACTTTATTTAAATTTTGTTGAAACTAACAATATTTATCTATTTGCAATGACGTTATTTGGCAACACATTTTTAGCATTATAGTATCAGTACAAAGTAGATGCCGAGAAATAAATTGTAAAAGTTAAATATTTTTAAAATGTAGTGTTATTGGCATATATTATATTAAAAAACAATAGTTTTCAAGTTTTCTAAATCAAAATTTTTAAACAAACAATTTTTTGTAAAAGAAAATACATTTCCAAGATATCGAAATCTATCAAAATTCAAATATTAATTTTTCTATATAATAAAGACCAGAATTTTAAATAAAAAAAAATTATATTAAAATATGTTTTATAGAATTAATTTCTTTTATCAAATCACAGTTTTTAAACAAATAGTTGTGAGAGACTAAACTTTGGCAATAAATTATATTAAGATTCTATTCTTTTTTATAATAAGATTTATAGATTTGAAATTGCTATATATGTATATATGTATAAATGTGTAATAGATATTTATAAATGTTTAAATAAAGAATATAATATAAAGTGATGTAGCAGGACCATTTGGTTCGGTTGCCATGACACCGCAATTATTGGCACCGCAATGATTGATCGATTAATTAAATCATGTGTTTGATATTATATGGGCGTATAAAATGAACGATATATGTACCTCGTCGCTATTTACATACATATTCATATCAGGAAAACTTTATACATAAAATAAAACCAACTATAAAATAATATAAATTAACATGGAACTAAATACTTTTATTTATTACTTTAAATATAACATAAGTAAATAATATACATCTTAACCTATGATCTGAAATATTTATACAAATTTTACAAAGAATTAGTGAACTAAATAAAGACAAATTTCTGAAAAATTTGATTACAAATCCTCGATCGCTATGAATTCAACCTTCGATCCTCAATTCCTGCATGAATCAATTTTTTTGCAAAATATTTACCTAGTTCGATAAATAATTTTTAAATTTCTATTATTTCATTATTTAATAACAAAAATAATAATTTAAAAAGAAATGTAAAACATAACCTATATATTTTATATTCAAGAATAAATAGATATACGATAATCTTATTGAAACTGCTCTTCACAAACATAACACTAATTAATATTTCTTGTCAACAAAATGAGCTTGTTATTCTTCGCATATTTCTAACACATGACCGAAGGAAGACTTCAATGTCCAATTAATTTGTTATTTCATTGCAATCGCAAAGAAAGCAACAAGCAACAAGGCAACACGTAAACTCTTAGTTCTTGATAGCGATAATTATCGAGTTTGCAGATAAATCGATTGAAGGATCAGGAAATGATCAACTCAGAGATGAATATAGAGTTGCTATTTAACTGCATCAGTAATTTAGAAGTAAATTACAGATATTAATATACTATCAGGTAAACGGTGCATATAATATATTTATTAATAGTTTTGTTTTCTTTGTTTTGCGATAATTTTTATAATGTTTATAATTTCTTAATAGTTAAAAATAAATTATATAGGGTGACAAGACAAGGAAAAGAATTATATCAGGATTTCCAAAAATGTAATTGAAATTTTTGATTATTGGAAAATTGATATTTTTGTAAAATATACCACAGTTGTTTTATCTGGGCACTATAATTATTTATAACCTTTTATATTGCAAAGGTGAGGTATAGAATTCATATTTATACGCAATAATTTTTATTTTAGAGATTATTGTTAATAGGATATTTTTTCAAATATTGAAAGAACACAAAATAAAATACATTTTTCATGAAAATGATTTAAATAATAAACAAACTATAAAATTATAATAAAATAATAATTTACACATATTTATATAAATTAAATAATATTAATTATAGTATAAATTAAAATAAATAAATAAATTTGTAAATACCAGACATTTTAAAGCAAATTATCTTAAACAAAATACTACACGATGTTACATTTTGCACAAATTAGAATATTCAAACAAAGCAATTACAATTTGTTATTTAATTTGCGAGTTTTCAATAATATACTTACTGAAATTAAATATCTCGTTGTGCATATCTAAAAACACGTGCGCTAAACTAGCACTAAAAATAAATATTTATAAATTAACAAAATAGACATATGAACTAATAACAATAAATAATCTAATCAACAATACAAAACTAACTCGGCATATTTTCTTTAACGTCAAACAAAAACTAATGATAACGGCAAAAAAATTAACAAAAATGATAATTTGAATCGTCGTCACAAAGTTTTGTCATAATCCTTGAATACATTGAATACTAATCGATGAATTATTAAATTTACCTACAGCAATTTTTCTTTTGTGAAAATTTTCCACACCTACACATACACAAATGTAAGGATAATGCCTATATGTTATCCGAATGGTAACCGTTGTGAATACCCAAATTCAAACGCAATGCGCATCTCATTATCGACACGTGCTGACTTGGGGTTGATAACGAAAAAATTGTCGTAAGGAAAAAAAAACATTTGAAAGAATACCTATCTATCTATTGGCGGGCGCAAGCATTGAAGTCAGAAAGCGATACCTATATATTGCTGTCGGCAGTCAGCGTGGCTCCGATTTGCATATTTTTAATTATAATTTTTTCGCCGTATAAATTAACACTTTCGTGCCGGCGTGGCGACAACGCTCGCTGCGCTCTCTTAATTGACCGCAAGAACGAGTTTTTGCTCTTTTTTATTATTAGCCTAAGTTCTTCTACTAGTTAGTTAGTTAGTTAGTGCTAACTTGCTCTTCATCGCATTGCCTTACCTAAAACATTCAACTTGGGTCAGAAATCAGAATCAGACGTGTAACAGTACGTACGATACGCTAATAACGACTTCGGATCGTCAGATTATTTTTATGTACTTGTCTTCTTGTCTTTAACTTGTATGTCTTTTGAAATTTTATATATGCTATACATTCTCAGCTTCATATAAATACACTTCGTGCGTTGGTATTGATATTAGCACATTCGTTCCTATTAAAATCGTTTCAAGCCGCCTGCACTTATTTATCTACGTAATAAAAATCCAGATAAATATAAAAACCTAGTTGACACATCTTGTTGATGACTGTCCGTTTGCTGTGGTGCTTCGAAGAGAAAAAAATCAACGCGCAAGCAGTCGATTCCAACTAATCAATCGTCTAGTTTACTCTTTCGCAATGGCCAACGAGGCGTATAAATTCAGATCTACATTTTGTAAGAAATGTGAATCGGGTCTAACATGTCTCTTCAAGAATGAGACAGTTACTTAATTTAAGTTATCTGAAAATTATTGATACATTTTATATTTTAATGGGCAACTTGCACAAAAATGGCGTTAATTAAATTTTAATATATCATTATATTTATCTTCTATATATGTATATAAATGTTATGTTAGTTTCTCTAAATGCTTCAAAATCTCGAATAGTTGTGCACCGATTGTGCTTAAATTTGGAAAGAAAATACAAAACGATTTAAGGATGGTCAGCAGCCGCGCCATCTGCCGGTAGCGAGGTGTTGTATTATGCTGACAGACGACAGTGACAGATTGTCAGATCATACTGTCATTAGGAGTGGATTACCTGACATCATAGTTCAATTTTCTCATTGGTATTATGACGTCATTGAAACTAATAGGGCAAAACCAGAAGAAAAGGATATTTTCGTTGCTCCCGAGTTAGTATATCAACAAATTTGTACATTAATGCAGCAAACATAACAACCACAAATATAGTGAGTATCTCAATTCGCAGTATTATTTAAAATTAAAAGCAAATAAAATGTAATGCAACAAAATTAAATAATAGAAAAAAATAAACAGGATCTTTCTAAATTTGAGACAAGGAACGAAGGTAAATTAATTAAAATTAGAAATATGAAATAAATCATGGCGAATTCACTTAGTGGCCTTGTTCTTGTTCGTTGTTATGGCGGCGGCCGATGTCGTCACAACCTGATGCATTCACAAAGGCCGGAAGGTGCTTAACGAAACCAAACGAAAAACATTCATATCGCTGGGTTTACAATGCTTGTTTTCACATTACAGAAAGAATGGATAAAGTTTTTTGATTTATTTGTTTAACCAAAGTTTACAACTATCAAGTTATTATACGTATTATTAATAATAATATTTTCAAGTATAACCTTAAAAGTTTGAAATCAAAATTACTACTAAATTACTAGTTGTTAATGGGAATATATGATAAGAAATATAAGTAAATAATTACACAGATCTATTGAAATGAAGTTCTTCCGGAGTGTGCTTCGCTTTACAACGGATGTAAAAGTAATATGTATGTACTTACCTACTATACATAGTTTAGTATAGGTTTTACTAACTAGATCTACCATGTATGTATGTGTGTATTAGTTTAAGACTACTAGGATGTTCGTTCAGAATTCAACCGACATTATGCACAATTCAAATTTTGATGCTCGCACGTGTGTCCCACCTTTTGAACAAAGCTAAGAAAGCTCGGATATTACATTTTTGAATCGTAGATTCCTACATAAAATTGAACAAAATAAAAATAGTACCTTTATATCTACAACACCACTACAATAGCAAAAAAGGAACTAAAAACGACATATTTTTCAAGGCACAAGAGAAAGTTGTTGGGCTATGAAAAAGAAGTTGCAACACGAATTTAAAGGGTTATTATATCATCTAGCGACAAATATAAAATATTTTAAAGTGTAATTACACTAATCCATAAAATAAATTGACTTTTCTTACGTCTGATAACAGATAGTAATATGTAATTTGAGGTACTGAACATGAATTTGCAAAGGAAATAATTAGGAAAGCTTATATTTTCTCCTTACAGAGATTTTGGTGGTTATTGCAAAATTGGGGTATTTATTTGGTATTTGGTAAATTCAAAAATAAAATAAAATTTTTAAAAAAATGTGCTAAGATATAATACTTGTACTAAATGCAGCAATTAAAACTATTCAAGAATTGATCCGAGAAAATTTACCGTAATACTTTTTCAGTTATCTTCAGTAATCTTTTTGGGACCTTTATAAATTTCAACTTTAATGGAAATATATCTACGAAATTTGATAAGATAAAAAAATCGAAATAATCTATTCGATTTAGCAACTAATTATTATCTAAAATAAGTGAAAAAACTATACTTATTCAATTTTCAATAAACATAAACGCCCCAGTAACAATAATGAAACTATTTGACATTTCAAATTAGATAATATTCCTTATACATACAATAATCGTTTAAATGACGCTTCCAAAGAATTGTTTAACGCAAATTTCCGGGAAATCACAGCTTTTTTTTGTCAACAATTAAAGAATAATTTAATTCAACTCAGGTGAAAAGCAACAATAAATTGTTCAAATCATTGTTATAATTAACTCTTATTAATTAAAATTATGATTTTAAATTTTGCAATTGCCCACAGTCCAATTGTTTACGCAATTGATATTACATATTTTAAAATTAACAACAATTAGTTACCGTTTATGATAATTGTCCACAATTTATATTTTTTTAAATTAATTAATGCCATTAATTAAAACAATGACTTGACTTTTATTCTTTGAAAATATTTTTGAATACTACATTCATAATATTACTTGAACATGACTGTGATGTGTATATTTAAACAAAATGTTGACAAGTGTAATTAGTTTGATTGTAAAAATAGGTATACGCCAATAATATCATGTCAATAGTGCGCCAATAATATTGATGTGTAAGGTCATCCCGATCTATAAATTAACACTTGCATATAAACAAATGGAGACTTAAATTATTTTTACATTTTACATATTTTGACATTTATAACGAAACCTCCCTAGTGTAATTTCTTTCATAAGAGAACAAATTTAAACAACTAATTGTCTTCTCAAAAGTAAACAATTTTATATTAATATTACTTTTAAATAAATAATTAAATAAATAAATGTTAGTTATTTAATTTAATAATATATAAAAAAAAGTCTTATAATGTCAATAAAATACTATATACATACTTACCTAGTTTTAAATTTATATCAAAATTATCATAACAAGAATTAATATTCAAACTTTGCGTTTACATAACTTAGTAGTTATCGTTTAATAAAAACAGTTCGCGTTGGAGAAAGAATCTAAACTAATCTGTCATTCTGTGCCGACAGGTATAATGCACACGCTGCCAAATTAATTAAATGCATTATTCATTAATTTATTTAATATTAATCACAACAGGTCAAAGCTATATTTTGTTAGATGCTTGATATTTTTTACAGTTTTTTGTCTATGTCTAGTTAAAAATGATTAAATAAACAAATAAAAAATATAGTAAAAAAAAATAAAAACTTGTAATTATCAAGCAAATTATTACTTATAATTACACCTCATATTTTAAATGGTTGGTGGTATCACATGCAATACAAAAACTTTTCATTAAAATTATGAAAAACAAAAAAGCTGAATTAACTTATACATAGTATTACTTGAATTGAAGAAATTATTCAAGATAAAATATTTAAAACTATATAAATTATTAAATACTTTGCGATCACGATCACAAATTAATTTCCATTGCAAATTCGCAAAATCTTAGTAGCCATTTGTTATAATTGCGAGGTATATTCACACCTTAAAACCTACATGATTTTTATTTCAACAAGTGTGAAGACATAAGCGGATTTCATGCTGACTTGATTGAATACTCAAAGTCATCGTGTAATTATACCTCACTAATTTGAATAAATTTGTCTATGTCAATTTTTTATAGCGTTCTATAATTTTATTTATGAATTCACGCTCGAGTGTAATAATCAAAGCATTTTATCATATTATTATATAATTAAATTACCCAAATTTCAATTTCGTTTTTGTTTTTTCTTTTAATTTGTATTTTAATCTCACTTTTGTGGTAAATAAAATTTCTTCCTTTTATTTTTGTAATTTCCTAAAACAATCGTAGTAACAATAGTATTGTGATTGAACGCCCTTTGTGAATACATGAGTGTGAAACTTTAGTACTTACACTTCGCCGCCAAGTAATAATTGTTATTATTGCCTGGTGCATTTCAAGGAAAATTTTACTTTCGCAGAAAGCTTCGTGTCGCACCGCGACATTAATAAATCCTGGTGCGATGTGTTCGTTCCTTTTAGCTTTGGGGCCGTTTGAATCATGCGTAACCAGTGCACCAGCGCACGATCCGCCATTCACTCTTCTCTTATGCACATTAAAGTGGACGACACGGAAAATCGTAAAATAAGAATGAAACTTACCTTTAATACTTGTCCTACTAAATGTTATTTATTCTTTTCTTTTATTTTTATTTTTACATCATATTCATAGGTAATTTAAAATTTTAGAAAAAAAAAATTGTACAAATTTAGTATCAAGACTGGCGTAAGTTTTTTTATTTCTGGTAAGGTGTTTCGACTTCGTGCATTATCGACTCGAACGTCACCAATAATAATATAACCATTGGCCGTGTAAAACTAAAGCGAACTCGTAACGAATAGTAAAAGTCAGTACGAAAAGCTGAAAAAGAATTACAGCGAAAACACAATAGCAACCAGCCTTGCGAAGAAAGAAAAAAAAATGCCGCAGCATTCTGGTAGGCGTTTGAAGGCACGTAACCTGCACATTATTCATTTGACCGTGTAATGTTATAACTAATGGGCCATTATGAGGACCACATCGCATGCACACACTACAACAACATGGCAAACGCACTCTACCTAACGCCCAGAAAGGTTTCATGCCTTTTAAGCAAACTGTTGTTTTCTCCACTTATTTATCGATTTGTTATACAAACAAATCAATACCTTCGCTTTTGCTATCTATAGTGGCTATTTGTTCTTTCATTTGTTTCTCGAAAAAGAAGTTTTCAATCGGTGATTTTCTTGTTCTTATTTTTTCAGGACGAGAAAAAAAGAGGAAGAAAAAAAGGAGTAAGAAAAATTAGGTTGCAGTGAATTTTTAGTCATGCCTAGAGGCAAAACGAAAAATTTGTTATGGTAGCTTCAATAAGTCATCACAATAGCGGCGTATGGCTGATTACATATCAATATCTTAGCTGAAATCAAAAATGACCGAAAGGCATCGAGGAGGAGAAAAAGAAGAAGAAGTGGAGTCCAGCGAGTGAATATGTAGATGCGATCTCGACCGCCCGAGATCTTCGACGCTGCTGCACCCGGGATGTGCACGATGCGAGTCGGCGATAGCCGCCATCGGCTACCGCATTGTGTTTAACATCTTCACGACCTGCTACCACACGAATGGCACCGTTTACCATGGCCAGAGTTTACACACATGGAGGCCATTCTCACATGATGCGAATGCTATAACTCTATTGTAGACGACGACGACTAACGCATGGCAGCGTGGCGGCAACAGCAGTCCAGCACTCGACAAAAGAATGAAAGAATATCACCGCTAGGCTGAATTTTTTGTGTCCTGCTCGTTCCATTCTTGTTTGCTATCTTCTCATATGGTTCCGATTCAGTTCAGGTTTTGTGTTGCTTGCTTGCTTACTTACTTCGTCGTGCTCTCACTCAATATTCAATTCAATTCTTTATTGTTTCCCAATCACATTATCTACAGTTACGATCGAACAGTCACTGCTACTGCTACCGCTCTTGCTGTTTGGTACTTGTACGATCCGCAGGATGCATGACAACATCACTTCTGGCTACTGGTCATTTCTATTTGAATATTTGTTATGCTTATTACGATAACTCATCGACATTTTATCAATCGAGGAAAGTTGGGCAAAATTCAACTTGGATCATTTAAATGTTGTTGACATCAGCTGCTGGGAGTTGGTTAGGATTGTTTAGAACCTCGAAACCACGTAGGAACGAAGCGTAACCCGTAACATTTCACGGTCCGCGACACCGACGGCCATTTTCACCAAACTTATCGCCATAATAGGCACCCAGTTGTCCCGTTGCCTCGTTGCACGCCATTCAAACATAAACCATGCACACACGCTCCACTCATTTGCTATTATTCCTCGACACACCGCTTTTCTCTTAAACTCACATGAGTTCTACTAACATTACTAACAAATTATGTTTACATTCTCTAAATAAACTTAGGTACTACTTACGTACGGTACCAATAATTCAAAAGTTTTTGTGACTTTCGGCTCCGATTTTTATTGCTGATACATCAATCGATTCGCAATTTAATTGTCTTTCAGATAAGTTAAAAATCGGATGGAATTTCCATTTTGGCATAAGCTTTTCGCGCGCAGAAACGCAGTTTGGCACTTTTTTGAAAATGTAATATATTTTTAACTGCTTTTTTACTAGAGTATTATCAGTTTTTTTCAAATCATTTTTCACAGATTGGTTAAACAGGTAAATGATCTTTCATTAGCCCAATTTGTTAAATAGTGACTTATAATGACAATTATTACAAATAACTTTTTTAAGCTTTTCGACGGGGACGCAAATAGCGGGGTGAAGGGGGAAGATTTTGCTAATTGTTTATATACCATCTGATAGATAATTTAATAAGCTTTCTGAATATGTAATATTACCTTGGGACCTTCATATTGGCGTTGGTGATATTAGTGAAATAGTCCGTAATTGTCACATTTCCTTGATATGCAATCTGTTAGTTTTTATCAATTTAACCCGTTATAAACAAACATTTACGTATTGCATATGGGACCATGTAAAAGAGAAATAAACAAGCTTTTGAAAAGTATATAATTATAAGAATTATCTATTTTCGTTGTTATGTTATTAATATTTAAAACTCAAATTATGAAAAAGCAACTAAATGAGCTGGCAAAAATTTATGGCTAGCTTTTATGGATAACTTCACACCGGTATGTAATTGAATTGAATCTTAAATCTTAACAAATGATGAGGGTATTTATTGATAGACAAATGAAAGTCACTTAATGTCTCGAATGTGGTGTCCGTCTGTCTTTCTTAGTTTCAGATGGTAGGAATTGATAACGACGCTTTGATCCAGTCGAGATTGAAAAGAAAATAAAATAAAACAAATCCCTATATGTCATCTTAATCCACTGGCGTAAGCAAGTCGGACTTAGAAAGGAATAAATTAATATGAAGAAAAAGCGGGAAACCGTTGTGGAAAATAGATAAGTTCAACATGCGTCCGCGAAAGTGAGCGAGCGAAGTGAAGAAAAACCAGCTCAAGTACATTTAGATATGTAGAATATATCTGGTTGGTAACCGAACATAGAATAAATAATTAGGGATAAACACATGTATTACACATTCACATATTAATTATAATTGCGATTTTTCCTACTGCACTCTTCTCGGCGCGAGTCTTAATTAACCAGTTACTTGAAGATCCTTATTAACCAAGTGTGTAGATATAGTTAATATGCACGCACGCACACTGCAGACGACTCACTACCTATTACTTAATACGTAATCATTGCCATTTTCTTTCACGTCGCCATGCTCGTGAGGATTATTATAATAAAAATCACACTCACAATAACAACAAGAATTACCATCTATATTTATGCATATATTAACAAATCTACTTACTTTATTTTTTTATTTATCTATTTTTCCACTCTCAGCGCTTCTTTTTATGATTTTTATATTTTTACAATGATTGCTCATGCTAGTTAGTCTAATCTCCTTGTTTTCTTCGTTTTATCTTAGGTTATTTATACTTAATTATGGTGATGCCTTTGCTATGATATTTAAAAAGAAAATAAAATTAAAAAGAAATCGTCTTACTCAGAAATTATTAATAAATATTAAAAATATAAAATTATATAAATAATAAAAGTATTAATGACTAATTGACATAAGATGATGATTTAATGAAGTAAATAATCTCCTTTCCTATATGTGTAATTAACACAGACAAAGTTGTCGTGTGGCATAGCGTGATGCGTGGGTCGTTGATAAAATTGGCTAAGAGTGCGTCGTCAGACACTTTTTTAAATGAAATCAACGTGTTGCCAATGAGTTGTAGATACCTTTCCTTGGTTAGTTACTAGCTAGTAAATACTTAGTACAACTTGGATTTCATATAGCAGTCAGTCAGTCAGTCAGGGTCTTAATTAATTAACTAATTAACTGAGTTTTATTAATTAAGTTTTAATTATATATTACGGGTTTTAGTACGGGCTCATTTGTGATTACTCACTGACAAGTATTTATATACCTCTACAAAATTTGTATTTTTTATATTGAAGATTTAACTTGTCAAAATTTTATTTTGCGAAATTATTCAAATTTAGATAATTCATTTCACATTTTTCCTTTATAATTAGCAATTTCATATGCAAAAATAGTAAAATTACCCATTGGAATTACAAAAATATCAAGTTCAATTCTATTCCTTATTATCCCGTCTTTTTATTGCTTAGGTTTCATTACCTTGGGGCACACACCCTTTCTACAAATTTAATTTCAAAATTAAAAATTCACTTGGAAGATGTATTTCATGTCTTGTATTAAACGCATGAAATGATGAACAGTAGTATGAATAAATTTCCGACATTCCAGCTTTGCCAAAATCTCCATAACATCAAACGAAGTCGAAATGCCAAACTGCCGAAAAAGTAGTTATGTTGTCATGCGTCAATCAAATCTCTGCATATAGTTCCTCGAGCGAAATACATTCATTCTAATCGTTTGAATCTTTCGTTCCATTCATCTTGCATTCATCACAATTAATAGATTTTTGCGTGTCGTGTGCCATTTTCGCAGTCATTATTATGATTAGTCGAATGGCATCACACAACTGATTCAATTGGTGCATTCATTCTATTCGTTTAGATATTGTAGCTCCAAGGGCTTTTCTCTATGCAATAATAATAATAATCTTTTCGTGGTGGTAAGCGTGATTGCAACAATAAAAAGAAAAACTGCAAAATTTAAAAATAGAGCAAAGGCAAATGCAAATGTACAAGTTAAGAACTTAAATTGTTCGTTTTCGTTTTATTTTGTTGCAAAAACAAGGAGCACGATAACGTTGGCACTTTGGTTTCAGATAAATGCTGAAATTAAAATATTAGTTGCAATTGTTAGGTTAAAAACTAGCTTTAAGCTGTCAGTTGTCTAATTTTCTTTTACTTTTTGAATATTTTTATCAAATAAATTTTTCTTTTTTAATTTTTCACTATATTTTTAAAATTTCAAAATTATTTTATGTTTTATAACAAAAAAAAATTATTAAATTTAGTATGACAATTATGATTTTATTTTTAACATCCTGTAAATTTTCTAGTGGCAAGCGTAAAGTTTTCATAGCGTGCTGGACGTGTAGGCGCGCGATGCACGAACAGAAGCCGCTCCCGGCACCGCCGACCGCACACATGCTCGAATTGTAATACTGCAGAAATTTTCCTTTTACTAAGTATATCAGTAAACCCATAAAAATAATTTAACATGACTTAAGCACCAAAGAAATCTTACAATCTATATTAATTTCTTCTTTCTGCAACACTCTATATAAAAATGGCACGTATTATATGTATATGAGCAGGTACATAAGTGCTACATATTTATTGCAGGGAAACAATTGATACATTTGCAGAAAAGAGTTATGCACAAATAAAAGGAAAGTAAAAGTAGAAAAACACTGAGAACACACGCAACTTAGAAATAATCGTTGAAATGATAACGACTTGAGTCAGGGCAATCGCCGGAATAAAAGAAAGTTGTGTATTAATTAAATGGAAAAGTGCAAAACATAACCTCACAAAACTGAACAAATCACAATAGGGTATTTTCCAATTTTTCTAAATTTGCTTTAAAACCATTTCTTTCGGTTCTGTGATTGTATATCAAAATATCTTTCTTAATTTTTGTAAGTATTTTCTTTTATTTTTCAATTACAATTTTAAAACACAATTTTTCGCGCGAAAACGCTATGTGACGTCACACAGTACTAACTTCTCATCAACAGCATGTGTAACCCAGGTAATAGAAAAATGAAAATTGTCTGATGACTTTCGACCAATCAGGGCAACGTAATTAAATTGACAACGTTTGCCAAACTCCATTATGACAGAAATTATGATATGTTTGTCGTGCAGTCTGTTGAAGTTTTAGGCAGCCCTTTGTGCCGTGGTACTGTGTGACGTCAGACACGTTTTTGATCACGTGATTTTGACGCAAAAAAATTTTAATTAAAATCTCAAATTTTAGCATAATTACACAATTTTTTATTATAAAAAAAAAACACATAATAGATATCATTTATAATAAATAAACAGATTTTCATAAAAATTCCATGGATTTTCGACTAGTGGAAAATACCCTATTGTCCAATCCAAAGCAACCTTGATTTTAACCACCAGCAACAATTTATGCAATTGATGACTTGACTTGAATCAAACTAGTGTATCTATCATCTTTTTCTGAACGTTGCAACGAAGTAATCGAGATGCAAGTTTTCACCTGATTGGTCTTTCCAGTTTCTTGTTAAGCAGTGCATGTACTGAAACAATAATCCATCGAGTCATCTATCCACTTAACTCAAGCGAATAAATATAACAACATCAGATGCATTCAGAACGCACACACGCATTCGAATCCTTTTCCTTATTTACTATTGGAATTTTATAATGAGTCATAGTTCGAATCGCTCGACGTAATTTTGCGCGTCGCAAAAAAACATCTTACGACACATACATACACCACTCGATATTATGTAGTTGCTCACAAACATATTGTAACCATGTAAGTAGAAGAAGTAAATGCATCATGATGCACATACCTACATTTATGCAGGTACATACATACATATTTAGTTTCTTTGTATAGTTGTATATACATACGATCTGTTAGTGATTGCTGCGAGGACGAAATGCGGCGCCGCGCACTGTGCGATTTTCGTGCGTTGCACAATTCATTTATTATGTGCATTGCGATCGATTCGATGGAATAAATGACATCTTGTCATTCACAACCATGCTATTGGTATAATGGATAACATATGGGAAGGTTCAAGTATTTGTAGTATGCTTTTAACACAAGTAATTAATCCTACAAAAAGGATGAAGGATACTTACTAATTATATTGGGTAATTCTTTAATTTAATCGTTTAATTGAGGTTTTAATTTAAAGTTGTTCGTTTGTTTCATTGCTAAAATCATTGCTTATTGTTTTCGTAATTAAAAAGATTTACTGTTACAGATTGATCTTGTCGAGATGGCGCAAGTTGTAAAAAATTATTAATAAATAACTTACTATTCTTTTCAAAAGTTTTGAGTCCTTTCTTTAATAGTATATAAAATGAAAACTATCGGTCTGAAAATTATCATTCAAAACGCAATTGAAAGAGAAATTAATTCTACATAACATGTTTCCATATGAAATTTTTTATTATAAGCATATTTATTCTGTTTGAAAATATATTCAAAAAAGCACTGATTTTGACACATATGTTTAGATCACTCGACT
>JASKGN010013421.1:0-14989 GCA_030556245.1 Falagria sp. GC000072 | reverse complement strand
GTATCACACCCCGAGGTGCACGATCAATTTGATTACTTTCCACTGATTTTACTAATTTCAGTGAAAACGAACAAAAGATCAATCACCGTAATCCCGTATTGATTGTTTTCTTTGCGAAAACAATCTCTTTGTTTTAGACCTTTCATAAAATTCGATTGGAGTTAAATTAACTTTGTTTGATTCATATTACAAATTCATTGCTTTTTTATGTTTGTACGCTTCTAGTGCTTCATGAACCTAAACTAAATGATAGTATCGGATAATACTCAATCGTACAATTTGTAATAATGATAATAATGATAAATGTAGTGATAACAAGTTTCCAACTTGTTAGTTTGATTTAGTTGAGAACGGTTTAACTTATGTTATCTATCATTGAAAGGTGAATGATCTGTCGATTATTGGATATGTTAAACCGTTAAACATTATCGACTGTTCAATGTCCTTTGTCATTCTGTGTCATTGCCACTTTACCTGTCTGGTTGTAACAAGTGAACAACTTATTGGAAAAATCAAATATCAGCTTACTTTTTAATTTAAACGCATGTTTTATTTGTTAATTCAATAAAAATTAAATGGTTCTTTTGTTTTTATTTTAAAATTTATATTTTCATTTATTTAAATTAAAAAAACTTGACCTTATGTAATATAATTTTAATTAAATTCCTTTTTCATTGTTATTATACTCAAGTAATAAGAGTGAATATATTATGTAGATTGTAGTAGTAGTAAAATTTATTTCATTATGGCAAGTGCATATGTAATGTAAATCTAAATCGTGAAATCTGAGATTAGGGTCGTTGATTAAATCGAGCGAGGTATACACCCTTGACTTATTAACAGCCAATTTATAATATGTACCTATATAATAAACGATTACATACGTTCTCGTCACCCAAAGGCCTATAAACAATTTGGGATTCGCATACGAAATCAATTTACATTTATTTGATTGATGTCAAATAATCAAGCTCATGTTCTATGTGTATTACAAAATGGCCGACCTTAAATATTTTTTGCATTAAAATTAAATACCCACAGGTTGTTTTTATCCATTTTATTTGCATTTTATAATTATGTTTCACTAAATAAAATACTAGTAATTAAAAATGTATTGTTTTAAACTTAAATTAAAAGCTGAGAGTAATTTTTAGATTAGAATTTAAGTAGTGTAAGTTCAAATGTTTAATCGTTGGTGCGGTGGGGATGTAGCTCAGTGGTAGAGCGTTCGCTTTGCATGTGAAAGGCCCCGGGTTCGATCCCCGGCATCTCCAAAATTTTTTATTATAATATCATTTTAAATTTATAATTAAAATGCAATTTTTAATTTTTATTTCAATATTAAAATTTGTTTTTATAAAATTGAAATCAGTTATTTAAATTGTGCATTTTTCAACGCTGTACCAACGTGGGGATGTAGCTCAGTGGTAGAGCGTTCGCTTTGCATGTGAAAGGCCCCGGGTTCGATCCCCGGCATCTCCAAAAAATTTTTTCATTTATTATTTCTTGAAACTTTTTTTTCTTTTAATCGCTATTATTTTTATTATTTTTTTGCACTTACCTTTTCATTTTCTTATGTATGTTGATAAAACTTATTCACCTTGAAATACCCATTATGATAACTTAATAACTACTTAGATACAAGTATATATCGTTATAATGCTGTTATAATTATTATGAAGACTGATTGACTTAATTCTTGTTGTGTCCGTAACAATTGCAACTTTTTCATTGTGAATTTTTCTTAGTGGTCAAGTGGTAAGTCGCGTGTTGACCACTCAACGTTCTAATAACTAACTGCTTAGCATAGTTGTGAAAGTTTATCCAAGTTTACCAAGGGTTGCGCTGGTCACGTCACGTATAGGGTGAATATTGTAACGTAGTTACGGCATTACATTCATTCCTTTTATTCGTTTACTATACTCACGTGTGAAAGCCATGCGCGATCATTTACACAATTAAATTTTCTACATTTCCTTTACTTTCCAAATCTCATTTTCTATAATTGAATTGATTCAAAGTTGTTGGAACTGTATGCAACCTAGTATGCAAACTTTAGCTACTTTCTAAATTGGTAAATAAATAATTCAAAAAATAAAACAAATTTATAAATATAAGAGCGGTTATAATTTATTCCCGAATGGATCATTACACTTTACACTACATAAACAATTTTTAACATACAATAAATGAATTCCGAGTTATTTTATGATTTTACACTAGATATTTTTATAGTTTCAGAGTGAAACTTAATTTGTGGCAAGAACCATTGCAGGCTGGTTCTTGTTCAAGATATCGTTGATATCACTACAAGATGTTCTTTCTTCATACATAGTTGCCAATAATTGCAATAACAATGAGTATGATTGCGCTGGAAGTGTTTGTCTTAGGCAATTTAGCAAGTGCTCCGGATCTGCACAGACTGCAATTGCATGAGCAAAATGAACAATGGCTTCCTCCCATCTTTCATGGACCATCAATTTTTCTGCGACTTGAATCTCGTTAATAATCATTGCTTCACGAAATTGGGGATCTACAGCTGCTGGCGAAATTTCGTAATTCGGAAGTTGCTCTTTCTTCAACTTCACACGTTTCTCGCGCAGCCGTTTTTTGAAATTTGGGTCCTTATGACGTTCACGGTCATAATATAAGCAAATTGATACTACAACTGCCCCACAAACCAAAAAAACATAACCGATTACTTTAGCCATAATGGAATTTATTTACAATATCATTTATACTTGATATTTTTTACTTTTCAAACCGACTCTTTTTACTGCGACATTATCTTGACATTGGCTTTTGAGTTTTTGAGATCTAGTATTAGAATGCGTTGCTTAGCAATTTTTCAATTTGTTTTATTAAATAAAAATTTTAATTTAAAAAAATAACAAAAGCAGATATTTACTATAGGCAACACTTTATACAATGTAATTTATGCTGTAACAAAACTTTAATAATAAGAACCAATTAGCGTAGGTTTATAACAAACTTTGGCTCCACCCATATATTTGGGCGGTAGGACCAAAATGTTCTTTAAATATTATTTAAAATGTAAGGATTAACAAACTTTAAATTGTTTACAGGGGCACAAGCAGGCACAAACAATTATTTATCATCAGAAGAAAAATGCAGAGCTTTACAAAACTCAACTTATTTGAAGAAACTTTATGAATAAATAAATTCCAATAATTTGTTTATAACAAAATGTTTAGTATTGTATATTGTAGAATAAGTTGCATATAAAAACATGTTATCTGTGTGAAAATTGTGCTTGGCAGTAAACAGCTGATTAGTAAATAAAAACTGTATTGTTCTTAATTAATCATGAAGAAATAAGAAATCTCTATTAAGTTAAGCAAGATGAATAAAAACTTGCAATCTCCAACTAAACTAACAGAATTTGCACCACTTCAGCCAGAAGAGCGACAAGACACTGTTGGCCAGTTATTCTCAAGATTCTTTAAATTTGGCAAAACAACAACAAAATCTGAACAACCAGTGACTACCTCTGAAAATGCTGATAACATATCTCAGGAATCTTTACCTTCATGGGCTATTGGAGATGAAGCAAGTGATACCGTCGTTTATGATGTCGATGTTGGTGAAGGTCGAAGTTTACCTAGTGTTCTTAAAAGAATTAGTAATTTACTAGCTTTAAAAAGTAATGTAAGTCTTATAATATATATAAATAGAACTGGTAATTTACTTGTATTTGTAGCATTATTAATGTTTTAAAAATAATTTGTAGCAGAATTGTCAAGCGTATTCTGATTCAGAATTGAAACAATATTGGATGCCAGATTCTGTGAGCAAAGAATGCTACGAATGTTGTGAAAAGTTTACAACCTTTAGGAGGAGACATCATTGTAGGGTATGTGGCCAAATATTCTGTTCATCATGTTGTAATCAACAAATTCCTGGGAAAATATTTGGTTGTGCAGGTTGGTAATTTACAATGCATGTTTGTTTGGTTGCATACTTAGTAGCCTGAAATTCAAATTTCAATAATTGAATTAATGTTAATTAATTAATTTTTATTTTCAAGGTGACTTGAGAGTATGTACATACTGCTGTAAAGTCGTTCTCTCATATTTACAATCAAATGACATAGGCTCAGACTTAACAGCAGATTTAAGAGCATTACAAGAAAACTTACAATCAAAATATGGTGATATATCATCTGCAACTTCACCAAATCAACAAAATTCACTCTCACCAAATACATCTATGATTGAAAGTATTGGAGAGAAAACAGGTACAATAAGGAGAAAAATATCTGTTGGATATCAGGAAGAAAAATTTGCTTCTGGAAGGTAATTATTAAATTTTCTTTAAATTTAAATAATAATCGAATATATGGGAGGGGCTAAACAGCCGAGTCATTCTGTAAGAACCAATTAGCGTGGCTTTGTAAACAAATTTTGGTTTCGCCCACATATTAAAATATATGGATTAACAAATTTTAAATTGTTAACAGGGGCACAAGCAGTTATTTATCATCAGAAGAAAAATGCAGAGCCTTACAAAACTCAACTTCTTTAAGGAATCTTTATGAAGAAATTTGTCGACCAAATGGTGGAGTGGCATTAAGGAAACAACGATATCGTATGAGAACTTACGTTAATACTTTCCTTGGATCTGAATTAGTTGAATGGTTGATTTATCAACAAAAGGCAAATACCAGGTAACCGGATAATTTTTATTTTCAGACTTGCTACATATTAATTTATAAAAATACATAATACATAATAATTATCTAAAAGTATTTCCTTTTGCGATTAATATCAAATTTTAGAGTTCAAGCGGCAGCCTTCTGTCAGGCTCTTCTTGATGGGGGCTATATAATCTGCCTTTCGGAATCACCTTTTTTCGTCGATGGAAATTCTCTGTACAAATTAGGAGTAGTATCTTCCCCTGAACCTCCCCCATCTGTCCAAACATTTGAAACATCAGTTCAAGACGAACCAATTTGGGTACAAAATATTCCCCAAGATTCAAACAATACAGGTAGGTCAATAACTTTTAATTAAGTCAATCGATAAGTTTAAAGTAAACAGATTATCATTAATTTATCGAAATTTGCATACTAAAACCTATTGTATCTATTATCATTTATAATAGTTATTCAATGAGTCATTGTTTATTTATTTGCTCATGCAATATTACTGCATAATAATCATACTTTCTTGACTGGTAGTTCCCCACTACAATATTCAAACTTAGAACCTTTGATATTTATTGTTCATTAAACTTATAATAATGCCATTTAAAAATATATATAATTTTCCACTTCGAACATAATTCATTTTTCGGTTTTCGCAGAAGCGCGAACAATAATCATGAAGTTCATACGATCGTTTTCTTTGATAAAATTATATCGCCAATGTAATATTAACATATAAAATAGTGTACTTTAATAAAATTAACATTTCTCTTTAGATTCGGAAGGTGAACAAATTTCTCCCTCAACCCCGCTTATTGGAGGACGCATGGCATCATCATCTTCATATACCTTGGATTTAAATGTTGGAGCTAACACTGTTTATTTATCTAAACCGCAAACTCTAACTGCAAGTGGAACTAGTGAAGATTTTGATGGAAGCGATAACAGCACAGTTGCTTCTGATAATGTGCAAATTCGCACAGCGCAGCAGCATGAACTAGTACCTGAATCGGGATGGCATCATGCCACCCAATTAAGAGAAGATAATGGAGAATATGCTGCTTACAAATTACTTACTAATGCTTTTCAACAGCATGAAACAACCATGGTGAAAGAGTTATTAAGTGTTTCAGGATTGTCACTCAATTGGAGTGATATTATTATGCCGTTGATACATGAAATTGTTGATGTTATACGCCCAGGTAAGATTAGTTATAATTGTAAGTGTTTGTGACCAAGAAATTTAACAAAACTCTCTGTATAGATATTAATCATAATGCTGAAGAATTAGATATTCGTCATTACGTCCAATTTAAAAAATTGACTGGAGGTTGTCGTAATGATTGTGAGCTTATTAGAGGGATTGTTTTCACCAAAAATGTAGCACATAAAGCAATGTCTGTACGACTTGATAATCCAAAGATTTTATTACTTGAATGTCCCATTGTTTACCAAAGAACTGAAGGTCGTTTAATGTCACTTGATCCAGTATTAATGCAGGTAAAAAATCATTTTCATATACAGTGGAATTATCATATAATTTGTTTAATTTATTTTTATTTAGGAACAGCAATATTTAACTCATGTAGCAGATAGAATCTTAGCTTTAAAACCAAACATTGTCCTAGTTCAAAGAAACATGTCACGCTTAGCCCAAGATATTTTACGAAAAAAAGGTGTTACAATAGTGTTAAATGTAAAGCAACAAGTGTTAGAAAGAATTGCTCGTTGTACAGATGCCGATTTAGTATCTTCTATCGATGCACGAATTGGTGCTCCTCGTTTAGGCTCCTGTAAAAGTTTTTACTTAAAGAATTTCGAGACTGAACGAGGTAGATACAAAACACTCATGTGTTTCGAAGGATTATCTCAAGCTCATCTCGGTTGTACAGTATTATTACGTGGCGCTTCCAAATCCGAATTGCAAGAATTAAAATCTGTGGCTTCGTTTGTGCTCTTTGCTTGTTACAATTGGAGATTAGAGAAATCATTTCTTATGGATGAATTTGCGTACCCGCGAGTCACAAAGGACGAATTTTTTGATGATAGCAAAGAGAATTCGCCAGTTTTACCTGAAGCTGATGTAACAGTTGAAGACTTAAGCAAACAAAAGAGGAAATTAGCAGCTTCTACAGATTTATTTGGAAGTAACGATGACAATACCGAATTTTTTAATACACAAAAGAATGAAACAAAAACAAAAGTTTTGGAAGAAAAGAAATCTGCCACGGAACCAATTCAAGATTTTAGTGATCCTTTACATTCGTATAATGTTGATGATGTTTTCAAAGAAAATACCGCCCAGAAAATGGCAGTTGCTGATTTGCCATTTTCAAATCAGTTTAGGAAAGCTTTAGATGATACGATCCTTTGTATATCACCGTTTTTGGTGTTTTCGGTGCCTTATTTGGAAACTGAGAATGGCAGGAAGTGTAAACTGAGGAATTACTTCCCTGCGCAGATTTACTATAGCGAACAGTTTATTAATAACAAAAAGAAAAGGGTGATGAAAGATATTGAAGTTACTACTATTATTAAGAATGAGAAAAATGTAAGTGAAATTAAAATATTGTATTGTTGTAGATATTTTTTTAATGTTTTGTAATTTTAAGATGAAACCACCACATCCATTTGTAACAACACCTATTTCAACGAGCATCGATTCAAACGAAGTGCAAACTCTCCTCACACATTTTCGGGCTTGTGGTGGACGACTTCCTAAGAAACCTTTGTTGGATATTAAACCAATGGAAGAAGAAGAAAATAATGAAAAGTCTCAAGGAGATATTTTAGATGTTCTTAATCCTAGAAATCATCAAAGAATGGCTGTGCTGTTTTGTAGTTTTAGTAAGGAATCTATAAATGCTCCTGCATTTTGTGTAAATCCTTGGTAAGATATTTATTGTTTATTATTTAGGCTAATATTATACAAATAATATTTTTAGGGTAGTATCAATGGCATTTTATGGGCACAATGACATTCCACTTGGCTGCTTTTTAATGCGATATTGTTTTTCCTCACATTATCATTGCCAATCTAAATGTGAAACCCCAATGTTAAAACATGTTAGGAAATTTGTACATTATACTGGTTGTGTGAGTATAACTCTTAACCATATAGAAACTGTCTCTGAAGAGGAAGATATCATGATGTGGAGTTGGTGTAACAAATGTCAAAAGGTTTCTCCCATGGTTAAAATGTCCGTGGACACTTGGTCTTTCTCTTTTGCCAAATATTTAGAGCTTCGGTTTCATGGAGGATTATATTCCAGACGGGGTAATTCTCAATGTCAACACAGTTTACATCATGATCATGTTCAATATTTTACTTATAAAACTACAGTTGCTTCATTTCGGTAAATTTAAATATTTTTATTATTTATTTATTTAAAATTATTAATTGTACTTAATTTAGGTATACTTCTATTGATTTATGGGAAATCTCACTTCCACCGACCATAATTGATATTAAATACCACAAAGATAAACAACAACAAGATTTAATGGATGAAATCAAATCGATGGCATTGAAAGGTCACGAAGTATATTCACTGATTCAAGAGAAATTGTCCATTTTACCAAGTGACGAAGATGTTGTTGGGAGTTACAAACAAATGCTAGTGAAAGAAACGCAATCCTTCAAACAGAAAATAGAAGAAATTCAAATGAAGTTAACTTCGCCAACCATTGAAAACAAAAGTTTAGATGTAAGTAATGATGCTCAGGGTGCAGTATGGAAAATTCAAGATGGCGCCGTTAGAATTAAGCGAATGATTGTGGATGCTGTTGATCAATGGAATTTAAAACTTTCTGAAACTGCATCAACTAAAAAGGATGACAAGAAGAAAGACAAAACTAGTTCACAAGAATTGGATAATCCAAGCACTTCTGGGGAAATTAAAGTTGATGGAGAAAATGAAGTTGTTTTACGCCAAGATGCTGTTAAAGCCGCCAAAAAGAATCGCAGCTTAGATAAACCCGAAGGTAAATTTGATTTCTTATTTTTCTAATTTGTTCTAATTTGATTCAATTTTGTTTATAAATAATTTATAGATGATGACATTAATGCATCTCCAAGAGGACATCACAGATCACAATCTGATGGCACAGTATTAACACAACTTGAAGATATAGCAGATGGTCGTAAAGAATCTGACAGAAAATCTGTGAAAACCATTTTTTCAATATTTTCCAGTACTCAGTTTGTCCCAATTCCAAATCCATTTGATAATCAAGAACATTATTCATTACCAACTGGTATGTATGCGCCCGTTGCTGTTTATGAATCTGAACCAAGTTCAATGATAGCGTACGCATTGAATTCTTACGATTATAAGAAACAACTTGATGAATTGACTGGGAAAAAACCCCAGGAACAATCTCCAAGTCCTTTAAGCAAACGACGAAGTACTAGCGATAAATCAGAAGATTTATCACAATCTACGGATAAGTCCTCTTCAATTAAATCTTTCTTTAGAAGCAAAGACAGCAAAACAGATTTGTTGTCATCTACAAATACAAATTTAGAGACACAGCCAATTAATGAAACTCCTCCAGTGGAAAAACCGGATGATAGCAAAAATAATAAAATTGAAGTACAATTTGAAGATAATTATTGTAAATTTCTCTGTTTTATTTACCACGCAGAAAAGTTTGCTAATTTAAGGAAAGTTATTCTTCCAATTGGAGAAGAAGCTTATATAAGATCACTAGCCAGATGTGTACCTTGGGATGCACGAGGAGGAAAATCAGGATCCACTTTTAGGAAAACTTTAGACGATAGATTTATAATTAAAGCAATGCCACATAAAGAAAGTCAGTTGTTTTTGGATTCAGCACATAACTATTTTGCCTATATGAATAAATGCTTAACATCTGGACAACCTACACTCTTAGGCAAAATAGTAGGAATTTATCAAATTGTTTATCGCAATAATGCGACTAATGCAACTTTAAGAACTTATTTATTAGTTATGGAAAATCTCTTTTATAATCGGGTAGTCACACAGAAATTTGATTTGAAAGGTTCCATGCGAAATAGATTAGTGAATCCTGATAATCAAGATGGCGAAATTGTTTTACTTGATGAAAATTTATTGAAAAGTAAGAAAAATAATATAATTGCTTATTATAATAGTTTATTAAATTTTTAATGTTTTAGTGACTTGTGAAAATCCGCTATATATTCATCCACATTCCAAAGCAGTTTTAACAGCTGCAATACAAAATGATACAGAATTTTTATCAAATCAATGTGTTATGGATTATTCTCTTCTAGTTGGTTTAGATTCAGAAAGGAAGGAACTTGTTCTTGGTATTATAGGTAATGTTAAAGTTAATTTGTTTTAATCAAAACAAAATTCAAACCAAATATATTTTTATAGATTATATCCGTACATTTACATGGGACAAGAAATTAGAAACAATTGTGAAGAAAACCGGTATACTTGGTGGTCAAGGGAAGTTACCAACAATTATGCCTCCACAAGAATATCAGAAAAGATTTATTGAAGCTATGCATCGATATTTCCTTGAGGTGCCAGATCCGTGGGTTGGTATGGATCGTGGACTTGAAACGTAGCATTTTCAAGTTAACATCATAACGTGATACAATATTTAATAATTCAAATTTTAATTAACTCCTATGGTTTGGTAATTTTGTTATACAACTTGTAGTATACTATGTCCATTTTTTTTTGCCGATTAGGTAAGTGTAAATTGGGTTATAAGTATTCTACATTTTGTAGCAAACATTATTTTGAGTGCAAAATAGACATAATAAATTTTATAAGAAATATAGTAATATATAACACTGATATTAAATAAATATATACAAGAAACTAAGTTTTCCTTTTATTTTATATATTTTCCAATTTTCCGATATTTTCCATGCCTTTAACAAATTGATTATTTACACATTGAAGTTAGACTTGAGGAATAAATTGATTTTGCCAACAAGATTTATTTTTTGGAAGGAACTTGGTGGATGGTTGATTATTGCAAACTAATAACTAAAGAAATATTTAATAGCAAAACAGTCCAATTTAATTTAAACAAACAAGACCACTAAAAGCCTGATAAAATTAATGCCAAAATGTTAACTATGTTTATTTATTTAAAGTAAACAATACTGTTCATTATAAAAAAAAATACATTTATATAATTAAAGTAAAAATATATAATTAATTTAATTTGCATAAATAGAATACATATACCAATTCAACCACAGATCAGTAAATTGCAATGATTTTAAGTACATACATATATATGTAACCATATGTAACTTAAAATCTTTGGTAAATAATAAATTCAAAGTGGGGGACAGAGTATAAACACATGAGTTCAAATTCCATTTTGCTCCAAGTCCAAAGTGGTTTAAGTAAATTTTAGTTGAGTTGTATTAACCTTTGCTTTTTCTTACATCTAAATCTAAATATGTTGAAGTCTATGAGAAAAATCATTCCCCTTTATAATGGAATACAACAAATTAGAAATGCATCATCAAAATTTGTTGATATTGCAGTTAATAATCAGGGAATTGCTACTGTAACAATGCAGAGGAAACCAGTAAACAGCCTTAATTTAGAACTCCTAACTGATTTACATGAAGCACTTGAACAGGTGGAAAATGATAATGCAAAAGGAGTTATTCTAACATCTGTAAGTTTAGATGTATTAAGTAAATCAATTTATTTAAACACATTTTGTTCATAATGTCTAGGCACAAGACACAGTCTTTTCTGCTGGTCTTGATATAATGGAAATGTACAAACCAGACCAAGAACGAGTAAAACAATTCTGGACTGCTCTACAAGATACGTGGTTAAAACTCTATGGATATGGACTTCCTACAGCAGCCGTGATTAATGGTCATTCACCAGCTGGTGGATGTCTTTTAGCAATGAGCTGTGAATATCGTATCATGGTTAAAAACTATACTATTGGTTTAAATGAAACTAAATTAGGAATTGTTGCTCCAGAGTGGTTTATTGCTAGCATGAGGAATACTATTTCTAAAAGGCAGACTGAATTAGCACTCACATCTGGTACATTGTTTACAACAGATCAAGCATTGTCAATTGGACTTGTTGATGAAGTGGCTAATGATAAAAATGATGCTCTTGCAAAAACTGAAGGATTCTTTAAAAGATTTGCTAAGATTAATCCACTAGCTAGGCAAATGACTAAGACTGTTGTAAGGAAAGCAGATTTACAGGTAAGATTGTTATTATTTTTAAGAATGCACAAAATATTTATATGTTTTCAATTTAGCAATTAATTGACAATAAGGAGGAAGATCTTCAACAGTTTTTGTTCTTTGTTAATCAACCTGTGGTTCAAAAAGGTTTGGATATTTACATTCAGGGATTAAAAGCAAAGGCTCAGAAATAAAGTAATTATGATTAGCTTTTAAGAAATATGCTGCTCTTTTATATACCTATGCATTTGTTTTAAAAATATATTTCAATATAAATACAGTAATTATTTTATTTAAATCAAATTTTAAAAAATTATCATTATTTTTATGTTGACTTGATTCCAGAAATTTTATAATTAATTTAATATGTTTTTTAAACTTTAATATAATTTAGAATATTAGAAATACATAAATTCATAATTCGACAGTCATTTCCTCGAGTTCGACATATTTCTGGAATTCTTGCCTTTGTATATCAAGATAATGAGTAATTTCAAGAACTTTTGCTCGGTTTCGTGTTATTTCATTCCTGAATACGTGAAAGCAAATGTAATAATTAATGATAGAAATAACAATAACTTACTTTTGCAATTCACCAACCAGATTTGTCAACCAATGTTTTGCTCTTTGCACTAATCTGTCTTCTCTATTATCAATTGCCAACAAATGAACATCATGAGATGCAGCTATCGCATTACTTAGTACATCACGATCTTCAAAATACTAAAGAGATTGAAAACTTTACAATTACAATATTATTTATATAAAAAAATCGTATTTACATGCTCAGCTCCTGGTGTTATAATCGTTGTTTCTGGCGAAATATTTAAAGAAGTTTGCAATCGCATAACCAACTCACCAATCTGTTCAGTATATGTACCTTCGGCGACTCTCATTAAAGAAAAGAAACCTTGCGCCATTTCAATAAAATTATTAATCATTTCTGTTAAAGATTGTTCAAACAATTGATTTAATTCCTCCAATTGTTCATATAATATTACTTCCAGATTCATTAAAGTTTTCCAAGTTTGTTTAATTTTGTCTTCAAAACCTTTTCTATATTTAGCTACATTTGCATGATAATCTTGATAAGTAATCTGTTTGTCAAGATACCGTTTCTTATCAATGTCCACTTGCTTATATAATTTGGTTTTAAGATCTATGAAATCTTCCATATATCTCTGCAAATAATGATAGGATTAACTTTTATTTTATAATTAAGAATATCATAAGTAAACAAATAATAATAGAAAATATATTCATACAATGCTCTCCTGTTGGTTATCATACTTTGCACCTTCTGTAACATTAGTAAACTGTTCCACTTCTTCTTTCCGAAGTTTATATTGTTCTTGCCCATTTTCAAATATTTGCATCCCTAAATTAAGAAAAATTTGTTGATAGTCATTGTAATATTCTTGCGCTTCGTCATTAAGTTTTGAAAATACTCTTCCATCTGGATCGTTTTCGAAACACTGATTGAATAAATGATTAGAACCAAGAAATTCTATAAAACTTCCTGAATGCAATTCTGCCTCTGCTGCTTCAGCCTCAAGTCTTTCTTCTAATTCTCGTGTTACTCTTTCAGCAGCTTCTGCTTGTTTAATTTCATATCTAAAAATTAATACATCATCTTTAAAATATACTTTATCTGATTTATTGTGACTTACGAATAAATACTTTCTCCTTTTTCTCTTTCTGAAGCATCTATTAATTTGTATTGATAATAAACTATTTGTGGCAAAAAAGTTGCAATATATACTCGAAAATCTTCAGTTTCAGAAATTGGATTGTGTGCCATATTTACCGATTTCAACTTCCTAAATCTTCTCAAATACATAATCTAAAATTTTTATATAGTTATTAAATTTAAGTTTAAATATAACAATGTCATGTTACATTATCTTTTTCTGTAATATTATTACAACCAACGCTAAATATTATCAATTCCTTTAAAGTGTCCATATTTTCAATGGTTTCTATTTTATTACTATATAAATTCAGGACTTCTAGTTTCACTAATTCATCTAAGTTTTCAATTTTAGATATTTTATTAAACGATAAATCAAGATGATTTAAATTTACTAGACTATCAAGTTGTTCAATTTTTTCTAGAATATTATTACTAAGACTGAGTTCAGTTAAAGCAGGTAATACCCATAGATGATCAATCCTCAAAATACCTAAGGAAAACAAAGTTTTTAATATATTTTTGATATAAATAAGTATTTAATATTTTTACGCATAAATTCAAGTCGAATATGTGTTACTTCATCCCACGGAATTCCTTCCTCGCGTGCCAAACGACCCAATTCACCTTTTAGACCTTGCTCTTCTAAGCACCGCGAAATCATTGCATGATTAATCACTTGAGGTTCACTTTCTTTACAAGGGTCCATTTTATTTATAAAAACAGAATAAGATAAAATAAATATAAAAATATAATATATTGTGGCTAGCTTTAAGAAGCGTCAATATGTAAATAATTTTGGGTTGTGATACATAAAGTTGTTTAATCAATTTTTGTTTCTATGACTCTAAGTATAAATATGTAGCAACGTACAAACAATGTGATCTTTGAATTTATAACTCAAATTGGGAGGCACAGCAATTGTATATTTGCTTAACTAAAAAGTACTGGAATAAATTAAACGTTTTTCCGGTGCTTTTGAACTGTGTACAAATTAATTGTCTGGATATTTACCACGTAACTAATTATTTCTACAATTTTTGCAATCTGATTCCAAATCAAATCAATCAGTAACAATCATGTGTTGTCTACTAAAACAATATTGGGAGCAATGGGAGTTATCAGACACTTGAATATGTAATACTTATAATTAGATAATTAACATATTGAAAGAGTAAATAGTTCTTAAGATAGATAAATCTATTGTTTATAAAAACATATATAACACTTTCAAATAGTATAATTATAAGGGTTGAAATATTGGGGAAGAACTAAAAAGTCAATTGTTGAAAATAAGAATCAAGTTTATCATATCAGATGTACTAATTATGATAAATTTTTCATTTCTCTTTCAAGAGATACTACATTTATTAAGCTTTAAAACCTACATAAAATATTGACAAAAATCCTTTCGGAAAGAACCGAAATAATTTTT
>JASKGN010013419.1:0-11375 GCA_030556245.1 Falagria sp. GC000072 | reverse complement strand
ATGCTTTTAATAAAAAATTTCATATGGGAACATGTTATGTAGAATTAATTTCTCTTTCAATTGCATTTTGAATGATAATTTTCCGACCGATAGTTTTCATTTTATAAACTATTAAAGATAGGGCTCAATACTTTTGAAAATGATAGTAGACATTCGTGCTATTTTCAAATAAAAAATAAATTCCCACAAAAAAGTGTTATATTATTCTCTTTTCTTTTTTTATAAATAAATAAATAAACTTACAACCAAATCAACAATTGTTAAACTTATCCAGTGGCAATTGTAATAAGAAGTCGGAATGAGTCTTCACAGTGATACAAACAATTTATTTCGTAATTCACTTTTCCATTCATTTTCAGCAACAATAGCAACGACTCCCAAGACTTGTCTTCGAGTCAATATAAATACTTATAAATAGTTATGTATACATACATAGGTCTTAACTCTTACACACACAATATATATAACTTAAATTCAAAGCATTTAAGCATAGACTTTAAACATTTAGCCAGCCATCAATCCCGAAGGTGTTTAGTTTATTTAAAAGTCTTGCCACATCAGATTCAATTAGCTTTAACATATACAGTCACTTTCAAACACACGAACATTAAATCATGGGCTTTAGGTCTCTTTTATCCAAGGAGAAATAAGAAGACAGACAGACTAAGTACATCAAGACAAGACAACTTAGATACTTGTAAGTATCTTAACTATTATTTCTTCTCTTTCTCTATAGGCATATCATCAACCAACAACTGCAAATTGTTCTATCGAATAAATGAATGAACATGTAAAGTAAAGCTTTAATTTTGTATTTTTATTAATCAAAGATTTTAAGAATGTGCACATGAGAAGAACAAATGCTACAACACCTCCTACGTTTTGTTTTCTATTTTACACAATAATATTTCGCCTTTTTTCTATTTGATGTCCATAGCGGCGCTTTTTCGTTTTGCCAAATTTATGTTCCGACTTCGTTGTTATTGTCTTTCGCTGTTGCTTTTTTCCAAAACAAAATCAAAGCGACTTCCAAACAATACCTTGCTCGTGCTCGCTAAACTATTTCGACCTTCTGAGAAAGAAGACGCTTTTAATTTTTTTGTTTTTGATTTGATTTCGCCGTGGGCAAACAATGCCTGTCAAAAATTCAAGGGAATTATACGAAAAATAAAAAATGGCTTTATAAAAGTTTTATTTCAAAATGTGAAAAATTACAGAGAATGTTTTTTGTGAAAGAAAACGAGGAGATATCATAAGTCAAAAGTTGTTGAAGACTCGAGAAAGAAAAATTACTTCATGTAGTTCATTAAAATTCTTATGGTAATAAAACAAATAAAAACATATTTATTCAGATAGGCCCATTAGTTATCAGAAAAGTTGTCTTCTTTAATACGAATCGTAAATAATTTGTCAAGTCTCATTCGGAATCAAAAGTCGGTTAATTATAAACTTTTAGACAGAGGGCGTCCTAAATGTCTCATTTTGAACTTATTTATTGTAATTCGTTTCCCTCGTGTGTTTAAAGCGTTTTTATGTCCGATTCGAGAATCCTAGTCGCGGTGTGTGTTGTGTGCCGAAACTGCGTTGCGTTAATTCGTTCGTTTTTCCTTTATTTATATTATTTCTTGCTTTTATTGCCTTTATTTTCCTCTAGCAGGCGCGTCGCGCCTCGGTGCACTTTTTTGAATTCCGTTTTATGATACTGCAACGACCATCATCCGTCCGCATTTTAAGAAAGAATCATACCTACTACACACTCCTTATTTACATGCACGGGATCTATGTGAATGTTGTTATATACCTATGTTATGTTATGTGCATAAGTTGCAGGTGAGAGCGTGTGTGCAAGAGACTCGTGGGTTGAAGCTTTTTCGTTTGGTTCGTTCGCCGCGTTTCGTTCGCTTCGGCTCTTGATGATATAAATAACGGTGAAATATGTGACAGGAGAATTTTTCGGTGCCGGTGTCGGTTCCACGCTTTCGGCTTGCGGCATACACCGCACCGAGAGAACCACCGGAGTGTGGTGCCCGTGACCGAAAAGGCGGCTTGGTTTACCTTGGTAGCCTTCTTCGTTCGTTCGTCTTCTCTTCTATAACAACAAGGAATGGGAAAAAATAGACAACACACTTTGATATTATACACATAAATGAACAATATTTTTGGATTGTTATGAGGATCTTGGCCTCAATTATTTTTAAAATTTAATTTTGAAAAATTTTGGAATTTTCAAATGAAAAATGATGTATGAGCAGATGATGTGTAAAATTAACAGAATGGTTGAAATAAATTATCTTTAATTACGCTAATTCGGTCGTTAAAAAGTCTTAAAACTCATTGAGATGTTCCTGCTGCTGTTTGGTTCTTCTTCATTCAAGCTTATGGATTGATGAAACGTCTTCATTCATTGCATAAAATGACCAATGAACTCATATAATTAAATATTAACTTTATATTTACAATTTGAATTATCTTACATAACTTCTACAAAAATTTTAAATAATACGCATTTAAAAAAACGTTGTTATTGTTAATAAAAATAAATAAATATGTAATGAATATATTGAAAAATTATTGCATGCAATTACAAACTTCTTGTAAATACGTACAAACTTATTATTGCACTTATTATTCTACAATTACGCACGTAAGTTGTGTGACTCCCTTCGTTTTTTAATCACCGGAAAAAAACTGACAGGTGTAAAATGTTAGTTACGGTAATTGCGTAAAAACAGATTAATAATCGAGATAAATAATGTTGTTGTTAATTCCTGGGGATGTTCATGTCTACGTGCATGTTGCTTTGCTGCTGCGGTTAAAAAGTTTCTTGTTCGTTTTACTCACCAGGTGTAGCGTGTTTTCGAAAACAACCGTCGCTCTTTAGCACTTTTGTCACTGTTTCCACTTTTTCGATATGCTTCTTCCTTGGAAAGACTGCAACTTTATCTGTTTATAAAATAAATAAAATATCTGAAAGGATAATTAACAAGAAACAGAATTTCAACTAAATACTACGCCCACATTGAAAATATTTCAATTTTGGAATTTTCGATTACACAACGTGTTTGTGTTTTTTTGTCTACACATTGGTTGCAAACAATTTGGAAATGTACTTTTGCAATGTCTATAAATAGTAAATATTTTTTTATAATAAATATTAAATTTATTTGTGGACATTGTATTAGTTTTTTGTTCGGAAATGAAACAGAAAATAAAACAAGAGCTCTTGGGTGATTGGTTATTTTAAAAACATTTTCGATTTAATTTTTTTTGTCACACCGTACAACGATATATAATTAATATTAATATAATAATAAATATATACACATATTCAATCCTCATCATTATTATATTCATCAATCATTAAAATTCTATTCGTCAAAGTGTTCACTTGTTTTTATCATGTTACATGTTTCTTCATTTATTTTTCAGGAATCTGTTACTCTATCAATCAATATCCAAAATGACCAAAAAACATCCACCAAGCGGTTCGACTAAGATCAGGAAATCAAATGTAAAAGTACGGATTGATAAAATTTCAAATAAAAAAAATGTAAAAACAATTTCATTGACAAAATTTGTAATAATTTAATAATAGTATAATATTCAAAAAGAAAACAATCATGGTATACTTTCCTCATATAGTATGTATAATTGTAATAACGAACAAATTCAATTTCACATGAAAATAGTCAATACTCAAGTAATAAAAGCGACTTTCTTCAAACTTTCTACAAAAATTTTCGTTATTTTTCATAATTTATACACAACACAATAACATATAATTAAAACCCAAAGAATTATAACAATGTATACTTAGTCAATTTTTTGTTAATAAAAAAACATTGGTTTCCATATTTAATCGCATTATAAATGATTTCAATCGATCAATTAAAAAATAATTCAGTTTTTGGTATCAAAGAAAATTATCAATATCAAATAATTAAATTACTTGAGATTACTTTTTGTTGGCGTTACAAATTGCAAAAATAAATAATTGAAATAACAATCAGTTGTAAATAAATAAGTAGTAAATTATTAAATTTTAAGTAAAAATTGTCTGGAATTTGTAAAATGCTAACAATGAATTCAATTATTTTTGGAATTTAAGTCGATAACCGCTAAGTTTTACTTAATAGAACATTACTCATTTTTGGGTCCTGTGATCATCTCGTTGTTGACTGAATTAGTGAATGAGACATTGGAATCATCTCAAACTAGTAGTTGTTTTATCCATTATAGAATAATTACGCATACCTCTTCTTTTCTTCGTTTCTTCTTTCTTGATTAGTTGTTGGTTGCTCTTCATCGATCTTTGGGGATTCGTAAAATCAATGGCGCTTTTATTAACTCGTTGATGTTTTTGGTCAGCTCGTCAAAATCCAAATCCTCGCATTTAATTATAATCATTTTATTTCTTAACTGTGTTATTATTATTTTATATATCACTTCGTTCATCGATTAGTTTACTTTATTCATTTATACTTCTCAACTATATTTGCAATCATATTCAATCATATCATTATAATATTTATGTCCTCAGTGTCAAATAATAATTATATTTACAAAATTTACAAAGTTTTATAAGGTACACTGACGCTTTTCACCGGCGCGATTTACATTATTATTATTATTTATTAATTACATACTCTCGTAAAGTTGCAACCACGCGCAAACAAAACGCATTTTTTAAAGAGTGTCCGTTTTATTAACAAAAACATGTCCATCCACACAGTCTTTTAATTTATTATATACACTGGGTCCTCCTGATTTTTTGGTAAAATATCATCCTTGTGACTGAGGTAGTTTTTAGTTTTCACACAGATACGTCGTTCACAACAAGAACAAACAACCGACACACGAAACAATTAATTATCGACTTGATTTTTCAATCAATTGTCTTTTTTTGCTACTGTTCTACCCTAAATAGGAAAAGGGTAGTTTCACAAATTCAGTTGTTTTTTGATGGTAATAGGAATCGTCGACAATTTAAATTTACCGAATTAAAGTTGTTTGTTACCGTCGGACTTAAGTTAATCACTCGTTTACAAGGATAGATCTTTACTGAAAAAAGTGTCGAATCTCACATTGGAGATTTGAACGGCCGAAAGATGATAAGAAGCTTGACGTTGGCTTATCATCGCTAGCCGTTATCGCTGTGATGGAGTAGGGAGGCCCAATGGGCTGGATGCTAGTGAGCCGTTAACTGATGTCCCATACCCTGAGGAGATAACATCGGTGGACTATGCGAATGCGAGTGTTGACCCATAGGTGATCCGTGCATGTCAGGATGATGACCATAACCAGGATGCATGTGTCCAGGCGGCATTCCGTCCATCATATCACCGCCGAGCGTATTCGGCGGCGTCATTCGCTTTTCCTTCTGCCGCCGATTACAAAACCATACCCTGACGACTTCCTTCTCGAGTTGCAGACTATCCGCTAAGGAGGTGATCTCTTGTGCGGAGGGTTTGGGCTGTTTGTGAAAATGCTGTTCGAGTGCACCTTTCACCGAGACTTCTATGCTAGTGCGCTTTTTCCTCTTCCTGCCTTGTGCCGCAATCTTATCAATGGAAGTCGGCGATCCCGTCGTGGAATCCGCCTCCTCTAACCATTTTTGTAACAGCGGCTTTAACTTGCACATATTTTTAAAACTAAGTTGCAACGCTTCGAACCTGCAGATCGTCGTCTGCGAGAACACATTACCGTAAAGGGTACCTAACGCTAACCCGACGTCGGCTTGCGTAAAACCCAACTTGATTCGTCGTTGCTTGAATTGTTTAGCGAACGCTTCTAGGTCGTCACTCGTGGGCGTCTCGTCCTCGCCGCCGCTTACGACATCTCTGTCGGAATGCTGCGGATGGTGTGGACTTTGCATGTCTCGATGAAGAGGATGATGAAGTTGCGGCGCACCTTGGTGATGAGCCAACATCCCATTCATTGCCGCATGGTATTGTTGCAGGGGCGATCCTGCACCGCCGGGGTTGTAATGTGCCGAGGAAACGGGTGCATGCCATGTATGAGGCGATCCCATACTTTGTTGTTGCTGTTGTCGATGGTGCATCATATCGGCCTGCTGACTCAAAGGTTTCACATCCTGATGAGGATGATGGTGATGTGCGTGATGCATTCCTGCCATCGACGCTGCCCAAGGATCGGCGCCTGGTTGCAAACTCACCCAAGGATTCGCCGCCGACAAGGACACCGCAGCGTGACCACTCGGCGACGGCGAACTTGCCATCTGATGATGATGATGCTGGTGATGGTGTGGCAGGTACTTCATTTCGCTGGCGTCCGCTGCCGATCTCGGCGAAGCGCTGGTGTGATATCCTCCGACGATATTCATTACTCCGACGCCGCCGTCCAAATCAGACGCTGTTATCGCACTGCTAGCCGATAGATACGTGGTCGCCGCCATAAGCCCCCGTTGAGGGCTTCCAGGACTAGCGTCAGCCCTACTCAGCCACCCACCGTTATGCCTCACTTTGTCAATGATGACTGCTTAGATGTCAACCTGTCCACACACCTGATTTCACACTTCTTGTCAAAATTGGCAAAGACCCAATTTCACTGCAAATTTCTTCTTGCTTTCGTACGGGATTTATTCACTCGCGCATTGCTTCACCATTGACACCCGGCACTTGTCATCGGATCAAAGGAGTCAACTTCTCCTTGTATGCAATTGCAAATGTATCAAGTTATATCACACGATCTCTCATGCGTTATGCATATCTCTTGCACGCACGACGTCTCTGAATGTACTAGCAGAACTTTCGTCCGTTGCTAGAGGTGCCAGGCCAGGCTGGCTAGCAGCACGGAGCAGCACCCCCTCCAACACCGGAATCGTGCCGGAATATTACCGGAGTTCACCCCCCACTAATAACGTGCGCGCGCCATTGGTCCCGCCGTGCTCGCACCCAGGACCGTGACGTCACGGCAGTCTGATTGCACCACTGGCTAGAATCCTGCGGCGCGCACGCCTGCTACTCCTGCCTGCAGGAACTTTTCATCCCCACTTTTTACTAAGAGGGGAAGTGTTTACACGATACGGCAGGATGGTAGCTAAGCAACATGCCTATACTACAACCAGCACATACCGATTCTTCTGCGGTGTCGAACGCTACACTTTGCTTCGTTCCGTGGATTTTTGAATTTTTCGTTGGGGGTTTTACAGAATTACCTTTGTAAACCGATATATTTCCTTTAAATATAAATTTATACAATTTGCACCTTTCAAAATCATTTCTTTTCAAACATGATTATTTTAATTTGGAGTAAGCAATTTAGGATGAAATCTGAAAATAAAATAAATGAAAATTTCAGAAAGGAGAAGGGAAAATTCCAACTCCAAGCACGATTCTAATATTATATTCACCTGTTGAGTAGAGAAACTTTGAAAAGTTCAGTTCACTTCTAGGTAGTACACTGAGTGCTTGCTGCTTCTCTAGCGAGTAGGTGCAAACAGATAGGTGGTGCAGAGGACGTAGTAAAAGGTGGTAGTAAAGCAAAGCGCGAGCGGGACGAAAATTAACATGGAATTTGCAATACAATGGGGCATTAGCACTTGCCCGACGCTAATACATATGTATGCATAATGTGCACCCATCATCAGACAAACCACCGACACCGGCAGCATTCCATCGCATTATGTTCTAATAAGTCGTACAAAGCGAGGGGTTGATTCATTTTTATTATTATTGTACTCGTCAACAAACACTCATTATTTTATATAAATCGTTTTCGTCTCTCATTAAAATTTAGTCGTGCGGAAAAATTATTGATAATGATCCTTTTTATTATTTTTTATTATAGTATTTGTTTCGTGTGTGTTTATAACCGTGTGCGTTTTTTTTGATCTCGTTAATTAACTAATTAAAATCGCACGTTTAGAGAACGAACGCCTTAATACCTATCGCTCACGCTAATTGCCGAAAAACACAACGCTAATTATCATATTTACCAAGTTGCCATTCGGAGTAGATATAGCTTACTTACTCTAGAATAATTCTAAATTCTAATTGTGATTTTGGGTGTGCGTGTGTATAGAGAATTCAGCACACTAGACGTGTTATATTCACAAAACTTTTTTGTTCACGGCAATTAAGTCGTTAATGTTTGTCTATCTTTTCTGCTCTAAAACTTAAGATGTTCGAAGGATTTAATTTTTATTTTTTATTTGAAACAGTAAAAATGTAAATATTTTAAAGGTTGTTGAGCGTTGACAAATTTTATGAAGTGAAAGAAATTGAAGTACATAGGTACTGTACAGTTGTAGAGTTGTTGTCTTTTTGTCTGGGATTCGGGATGCGCTCCTGAATTCAACGCCGACAACAATAGACAGGCAGGATGATGAGCACCCCAAAATACGTACAGTGTCTTCGACGTGACCCCAATGTTCTCTTATCTCCGGCGTTTTCTCTCCTTCGGCCTTTGGTTACATCTCTAGTTCATTCATTCAATGAGCTTAGATAACCTTCTTTTCTTACTTTCTTTTGTAATTTTTTTCTCAGATTGCTTCCCGCGCAAGTTTAGGCCGTTACGCTAGCTGTCTACAGTGTCTACATATTACAACTTACTTCTACTTCTAGTTAATAGAATTTAAATAAATTTGGGAATTTTGCAATTTGTTACGGGTTAATTTATGAGGGGTATTCAAATAAGCATTTACAACTTTGGCATTTACGAATGCCATAGAATATAATAGGATTTAAACTACAATACAATAAAATTTGAAAATGTGGTCACCATCTGTGCAATAACTTTTTCTAAGACAAGATGTCCGTCGATAACAGGCTGTTGTAACATAACGTAACCAATAAATTCAAAAATTGTCACCCGCTAGATACAACTACCTTGCGTTTTAATTTATCTACTTGAATCCTTTCTTTATAATGTAATATTTCATCACATAAAATTATATTAATCAAGTTACAAGCTTTTAATTTCAAACACACATGTTTAAAACTGTCGTCAACACCACCAGGTAAATAAACCTTCCAGGTACTTGTTAAACCATTAGGTAGTACGTAAAATCCACAAAAGTAGCCAAAAGCACCCCGTAATAAATTTCATTTGGAAAATCCGACGTGCGACAGTTGCAAATTGTAAACTGTAAACATTTCGTTTTGTTTGTCGTCGTGCGTCTAGTTTACTCCTAATCGCATTTGACTGGCTGCTAGTTAAACCGTATCATAAAACAGCATGAGTAGAAGGCTCGAACAAGATAAGACACCGGCATCGAAAGGGTAACGTACACTGAGCTCAGTGAGATTTGCAAACTTGAAGGTTTTACATTTATAGACGGTAACACCCCCTGAGTCATAATTAAATCCTCGTTGCTTCGATAATCCATGTTGTAAGTTGATTTTCTTCTAAACATACTTCGAAAAGATTTCGTATATTTGCAAATAATTGTATTCAGATTTAAAAGGATATAATTCTTAAATCTTATTGATGTTGTCGACGGGATTGAGATTATTTGTCATTATAGGTATGTATGTACCTGTTGTCATGCCTTTGAAGTTACTTTGAAGGAAATTAAGTAGCAACTTTTCTATTTTATTTATCCATAATAGGATTCTGTGTAGTTAATAAAAGGATTAACTGAACTAAAGTAAAACAAAACACTTGAGACAACAAGACAACTTATAGGTTTAAAACACATTGTATTTAATCGATGAACTTTTAAGAATGTCCTAATCACCTATAACTATAAAATTGTTAGTTAAATTTAGTCTACTCGCGTCGATAGAGTCATTAAACCATCTGTAGTTACATATGAGAATTTACTACTCACAATTCAAAGCTATAGTTTTTTTTATCATCAAACAAAGTCTAAAAAAAAGTTCAAATTGAGTTTTACTTACTTTTACTTATGCGGCAAACAAACAAAAATCGAATTAATTCATTCATTCCTAACACGGTGTTTTCAACTCTATAAAAATGTAAATTTTTTATCCTTAAGATCTTCTGTCTTCCTTTTCTTCAATTCTTTCTAAGTGTCATTGAAAATTGCATGCTAACATGCAACTTTAGTTTATTTATGTGACTGCAACTTCCACAAGCGATTTTATTCCAATTCTAAAGCTCCAAGCGACATCTACCAACAAACGGTTCAAGTATAACGTTTTCCTTACAGCTCCAATTTCACCCTTGTACAAACCACAACCGCATATTTTACAGAACACCTGAAAATTCGTGTAAAACTAGAAACCCTCTAATTGAACACCGCATGTGTTATAAGAGTACTTTTCATACGAGCATACACTTACATTTCAGTTACAGAGTTTTACTAAAGGGTAGAATACTGATAGTAGCTTGGGTAGAGTTCTACGAGCTTTGCTAAACCAAACCGCAACTTCTTGGGCGAACCTTTAGCGGTTTCGACCGGGTTTTACATCTGAATAGCAAATTTCAAACCGCAAGTACTATTTCAACGTTGAGAATTTCCTAAACTAGGAATAACCTAGGTAACTTAACGTTAACAACAAGTAGATAGATACTGATACTTACTAGTAAAGTGTAGAGTTGTATAGTTTAGTTTAGTTTAGTTTTAGTTTATTTGATCTGAAAGATCATAAATCATTTATATCTTTAGAGAAAGAGAATGAACTGAACAGAACAAGAGAGAAAATTCAAAAAAGTAACTTTGTATTTATTTGAATAATTAATTGTTTAATTAATATCATTTTGCAAACAAGTTTTAATTTATGTAAATAAACTTAATTTTTAAATTTAAATTGATAGGTGGAAGTATTAGCTAAAGTAAAAAGCAATGAACTGACAGACACGCACACATTAAATCTAATTTAATATGTTAAAGTATCTATGTATACAAAGTAAGAGTACCTTATTCAAGTTATATGTAACTTAAAGTATTGTATGTGCTTAAAATGCTTTATTCATGATTTAAATCTCTAAGAAAATTTCATTCACCGATATGTTAATTTCGTTTAACTTTAAATACTATTATTCAGCATCTCATTCATAAAATGCACTTAGGAAGTGATGTGCAGTCACGACAAACTTTTTTTTTAATTTTCACGGTTATAGATAACATTATTAGCTTCAGTTAAAAAATTAAGTAACGATATCTTACTGAATAATAAATTTTAATTTTTAAAATTATAAAATTAAAAAGCCTAAAATTAATGGAGCTTACTATCCTTTTTAAAAGTTTTGAGCCCTCAATTTATTACATTATGTTGCACCTTTCCTTTATTTTTAACTTTAAAAATTTATGGTTATTATTCCAATAATAATTTTGAAAATTGTAAGCAAGAAAATGAGTCTATTTATTAATATAAATATATCAGTAAATAAATTTTTAAAATATTCGCATTATCTTTCGAGATATTGTATTCCTACGTTTCAATTAA
>JASKGN010013394.1:0-13447 GCA_030556245.1 Falagria sp. GC000072 | reverse complement strand
TTAGATTAAAACATTACGAGTACTTTGAAATACTTTGAAACTTTTAAAATGTAAAAAATCACATTAAATATAGGTAAGACATAAAATTAAATATTTAAATGTTACTTAAGTATACTTTCTTACATTTTAAACATTTTTACATAAATTTAATTTTTTTCAAATATAGGAAACGCACATTATTCCCATTTAAAATATTAAAAGTTAAGCTATTTATTTGTAATGTAAAAGCAATTGAAAACATAAACGTTAGCTAGTTGATGTTATTATAAGTTTACATACTATTAAGGATCATTATAGCATTATAACAGCTATTTTTTAACATAAATATCAAATAAATGATGTGATGCGAGAAGAAAAATGTAATACATTAACAGTGATGAATAACGCTTTAACCTTCGTGCGCAATTAACAGCGTAATTGGTGGCCCGCGCGCGCGTAATGTCATTCTGTAAAGCAATGGCGTCACAAAAGCGCGCGACGATGCCGTTAGTATTATTATTATTTTATATAAAATTAAATGGAGTTGCTAACTCGATTTAAAATTTATGATATTTTATAATGTGTCGCAAGCAGCGACAAAGAGGATGCAGAGGGTAAAAAGCGAAAGAGCGAAAGTGAAGCGAATGCCGCTGATAAACTCAGCAAGCGCGCCATTAAACACGTGAGCGAACGCGAATTTCATTTAATTGTGTTCGTGTACTAACTTCTACATTAATATACTATGTGGATAATGAAGATAATATGATAATACAAGTATACAACATTATACAAGTATTATGTACTTTTTTCAACTTACGAGGGCTTTATTTGTTATGCATTGTATCTGTTTTTTAAATCATTTAATTTTTTTAAATTTTCATTTAAAATTTGAACAATAAAATTAATAATTTATAATTGTTTAATTAATTTATAAAATATTAATATATGCAGGGAACATTTATCCATACCAGTGTATAAATAATTAAGAAAGAGCTTGTTAATGAAGGGAAGCGAATCGTTTTCACATTAATTAATTCAATTAAACTCAATTAGAACAGAACAGGGTAATTGATCAATTCAGAATTTTACGAAACGATTGTCGTTCGTTTCCATGAAATAATTAATATCTAATCAATTGTGAACAAATTAACTACTCACCGGAAAGACCTCATCTCATCTTATTTTTCAATTTCCAAAAACAAAAATAAAATCTGACTGAACCCACTCACCTGAAACAATAAAAATTGCCAAATTTAATCAAACAGTAATTATTAATTAAAACACAAAGTAAAAATTCAATACTCTTAAATAATTTAATTTTTTCAAAGAGTTAAAACAGGATACCTATAGAAATTAAACAACAAAATGTGTTTATTGTTAGTGTGCTGTCAGTTATAAACTCCTCGAATGCGTTAATTAAATTTTTCATGTTCGACTGTTTACCTCCCAAACGACATAAACCTATATCATCCCCTTGCGTGCAGATTTTTTTTGCATCCTTTTCCATCTATGGAAAGGCATCGCTTTTTGTTTTATTATTTTTTATTCGCTGTCGACACAACGTAGTTGTAATTGTTCAGTTTCGGATAGGCGTTGAACTATAAAATATAGGCGATGTAACATTAAACGAAATTTAATTAAACAACTTTTATATCCTGCTACTACTAGGTGTATATACGATGTACCCTCCCACGCAGGGGTGTTCGCGTTACCAGTGCTATAAAAACGTCGCCGGCTATTATAACAACGTATCGTAAAGAGATATAAATTCCGCTTATTTGATGGCAACACTGTATCCACACTCGCGTTTTGCTACAATATTGCCACCCTTGCTTTTCTTTCGACGTTTCCATTCCATTCTAAATGCTATTGCTATATGCAACCGTACCAACACACTTTGTAATTTAAATTATTAAAAACGTAAATCACTCAGTGCAAAAACCTTAAAAGCATTTATTTACACTGTTGCCATGTATATCAATATAATTGAGGTTAAATTCAAAATGGATATATTCTAACCTCAAACGTAAACTTCCCATGTAAATCATAGCAAAACGTCAATCGGCGAAAATGATAGTTGCAGAAAGCGATAATTTTAATTTGCGCATATATCCTAAAGAAATTTATCGCTTGGAGGAAATCCCAGCATAGGATAAGATACTTTGTGCATATGTTTATGATGGCGGCACACAATGCGCGCCAGTATTGATGCCATTAAAGCTAAAGAGCCGCGAAAGCAAGCGAACGAATCTATTATCGCATAAATATGATTTAAGCGTGCTTGCCGCCGTCGATTCTGAGCGTTTTACGACTGCGCACTGCCCAAAGATACAGCTAAGTACAAGGAACGCGTGTGTAAGCGGCCTTATTTAGTGCTTGTTTCTGGCTTAACAGCATTCATTCAACATACTAGCGTCGATTATGTGATATACTCAGTCATCCTGCTTGTATATAGTCAAAAAGTCTATAAAGTCTTCTTATATCAAAATAAATAAACTAAAATCTGCCTTAAATACTGAGAAATATTGCAAAATTTGAGATGACTTAAGCCACATGTCCAGAATAAGTAATGTAAGAACATACTTAACTTAAGTAGTGGTATTATCATTCCATAACGTATGACGATAATAAAGATGTTAGCAGAAGAGATGAAGAGATTGTAATGTTGGTAACACAACACTAAATACCGAACACTAAACTAGAGTGAAGAGGTCGAATAAAAGGTCTGAGTCTCGGTCTGGGTCTAGTATTATGGCAGGACCTTTGGCATGCGGATGTCGGAGACGTTGTGCTGGCTAACAACCGCATGGCTAATGTACAAGAAGAGTGTAGGCGAACCGAACCCGAACCAACCCCATGTCGCGTTCCTGTCCTGTCGTTATCCTAGCCGCATGTTCTGGCCAGCCACAACCGCAACCGCTCCGCATCCCCATGCCACTTGGACATTTCTCCCTCATTGCCCACATTCCCCCACTTAATTCCCTCATTCCTTTAGTGCACCTAATTCTCTCATTCCTGTCTACCTAATGCCCTCATTCTCTAAACCGTGATTGCATAATTTCTGGAATGTGGATATGCCCAGAGATGAATGAGATGCAAGCTTTCCGTTGGGTGTGTAGTTGAATTAGATTAGTTGAAAGAAGAGGGTAGATTTGCTAGACTACAGGAATGAATTGCGACATGTGCAATGTGAAACATCCACAAAGAAAAGAATTGCCAGGAATCCAATGTAGATCTGAATCCGAAATCTAAATTTGAATTCAAATTTGGAATTGAGCCATTCTTCATTGCTTTTCTGTCGTGCCTAGATATCTATCGCCTATATAGATACCAGTTGCAGTTGTAACAAGACAATTAGTGAATGTGGAAAGGTTACAATCGCAAATTTGAACCTGGAAACAAGGGTTGGGCTGAAATTGAAGGGGAATTGCTATGGATGGCATTCCGTTTGTTTTGTGCATGCACATGATGATTCCGGTATGGTGGATATCACTCTGATGATTTTTGAATTTTGAATGTGGAACAAACATCCAAGGACCATATTTCAAAAGTCATGCTGAATGGAAACTTCGGGGAAGAGTCAGGGTGTAAAATGGCAATAAAGCAACGAGGGCGAAACTCATCCAGAGAAAAACAAAGAAAATAACGCGAGAGGAGAGCAAATATCAGGTGCATTTTATATTTAATCAACTGGTGATGCAATAGGCTTAGCGATGGATGTAGGGAGAGATGCATCCAACCAGGAGAGAAGAGAGGTAAAGGGAACGAAAGGGAGGATAAATTGAGGAGAGCGTTGTAAAGTTGCAATTATCTGCAATTAGTTGATTGAAACTTTACTCCTGCAAACTTATATCAACTCACATGTGCGAGTAATAATACTAACAAGGTTTACAAATGAAATACGATGTGCAAGCGACAGGGAGGTGTGAATCCATGTGAAAATACTCGGCAGTTAAATGGATTTTGCTCTAAAAATTATTTCTTTGTTAGTATAAAGATTAAGAATAAAAAAGAAATGAAAGTAAATTATTATAGAATTCTGCAAAAGTTTAAAGTAAAATATATTAGATATTACAGAACCCTGTAAAACTTTTGCAAGGTTCCAAGTAACTAACACCCAATCTCAACAATCTCAATAACTTACAGCTTTACTAAAGCAATTATTCCTAATACATCGCAGGTTGGTAATATCTGCCATATATCAGAGATTATTAACGTTAAGAAACTGAATTAAATTCAAGGAGCTATGCTATAATCTATAAATAGAGAACCATAGTATTTATGACTTTATTCCTTTCCATCTTTGTATTATTGTATTTATTCCTTATTATTTTTTCTAGAAAGAAATACAAGATGAAACCTCTTAATTTTAAATTTAAGCTCTTACTACTTTGTGTCAAAATTAGATATGCCAAGATGGCAGCACTAAAACAAAATAAATATAGAGACGAGATTTCCTCACAAGAAGAACTTTAGAGGTTGATCCTGGGTTTCCCAAGTCGTTAATATCTGTAAGACTGTCATAATTTGAACCTTGAATAATATCACACTCATGTGGAAACTCGAACGTCCGCTCAAATTATCCTAATTTAGCAAAATGTCTACATAGTAAGAATTACTTTATCAAACCAGACTAAAATACCCAAATTACAAAACACCGAAAGAAACAAATCTAGAAACATTAATTTCTGCATTGTATTGTTCAATTTACCTCTTAAATGATTAACTAACAATTTGTTACAGACAATAACTTTGATAACATGAGTAACTTCTGAATCTCATCCCAATCAAGTTGAATCCATTACTACCCTGCAGGTATTTGCTCTCTGATGTCAGTCAACAATAACAATCTTATGCTCGCGCACCTCTAATGCGTTGCATCCAATCAGGCCCATCTATCAATTCATGCAGGCAATTTAACAATACTAACACTCTAATCGAATTATATGCATTAAACCGGTGAGAGCACACGAAGATCACGATGGCAACAGATGACATGAGGATGACTCTCCTGGCAACACAAGAGAAACGGAAAGAACTCTTCGTGCACCATTACGATGCATCTAGTGCAATAGGTAGGCAACCAGGATATGGTTGCATTTCCGCTTTCAAAGGGGTTACCAATTATGAAGTCTAATATAATTACTATGCAGAGAACACAGAGAACTAGCAACGAATTGGTGGGAGTGCGTGTCAGGTCCATTAGACCTTTACCCTTTCCATCTTCCCCCAAAAGGAAAATTTAAAAGTTAAGTATTTTTGAATGAAAGTTTATTGGAAATTAAAATGTTGATCACTTTTGGAAAATGCATGAAAAAGTTTTAGAATGACAGCGACAGCTCGTTGATTGTTTTAATATGTTTCTAACTTGGTTCTAATATGGTTTTAAGATTGGTAATTCAAGTGTTAAGTGAGAAGGTGCACGTGCACGTTGAAAGTTTATAATTAACGCATCACGCGATTTCGTGCCTCCGTCATTATCATTACAGTAGGTTGCTAAGACCTAAGATGAGGGAACCCACCACGTTCGTTTCAGTTTCACTGGCAACTCATTTATTTATTGGTAATTAACAATTCAGAGTTAATTACAATTTTTCCTTGAGTTTGGAAAACTCTTCTGGGGAGAAACCCCAGAATATACACCAAGCAAATTCATTAATTATTCCTAGGCTTTTAAATTATTAAACTTTAATCTTTTTCCCTTGTTTCATAAGTTTTACATAAAAATAGATAAATAAAAGGTGAATTGCAGATGATTCCAAGGTCAAAATAGATTAGAAACATCACATGAAATCGTATTGAGGTAGGTCGAAGTTTTCCCCTTCGAACAAGCGAAAAAAGAAAAACCGAGGACGGAAGCGATTTGTAAAACGAGACGACGCCGAGTTGTGAAAGAGCCACTGAAGCGCACGCTGCTCGTGTAGGATTCCCATTATCAATGAAACACGAACACAGTGGCGGAAGGGCGCATGCCATGTCGGCGGGAAGCTTAGACGAGTTGCTGGAGCTGTTGCCGTTTTATTCGGGATGGGTGCCGACCCCGACACTCTAAACGGCAGGAAGACATCGCATTAGATAGACAGAGAACGAGTGTGGAATAGTCTACAACTGACGGCGGCGACGAAATCCAACTGAACGCGAACTCCAATTCGAAGCAACCACCAGCAACAACCAGACGTAAACGTTTTGTCAAAATCCTCGACGTTCGTGTAAGTGGAAGAGAATGCAAGACTCGAAGAGTATCAAGGTCGATGATGAATCAGCTGATTTTCACTTTACACAGATGGCGTATTGAACAAAGTGAATCTAAATCTGCAACTTGACACAGACTGTATGTACGACGATTTATTATTTTACAAGAATTGTACGTAAAACAAAATGATTAAATTATTAAATCCGACATGAAATAATTGTGGATGAAGGTTGAATCACAACAGAGGTAAAATAATAAAATAAATTGAAAATTAAATCCAACAAATTAATATTCACATCCCATTTAATACTTAACGCTTTAACGAATATGACACATGTTGAAAGCGGCGGCTGTGGGAGCAGTGGCAAGTTGAATTTAATAAATAATAACTGGAGAGCAAGCGGTGGGGTGGCTGTCGTCCAGGTGTCAAGCAAATATTATATACAAATGCCATTTAATGCCCAGACAAATTCAGCATTAAATCCGCGACATGTTACATTTTTCATTGCATTTCCTACAATTAAAGCCGCGGCCGCTACAATATGGAAATTAAACAGTTTAGCAAATAAACGATATAAAAAGTTTTACCAAGCGTTTTATAAGTTTTAATTAGTTTCGTGGAATAAATTATCAACACGTGCCGACAACTATTGCCCACGCAATGTAATTAAAATTAGTTTTCGCTTCATGCGTTAATATTGTAATTAAAATTATTATTAATTATTATTTATACGAACTATATAAATATTTAAGTGTCGATACATGTAATGTTTGATAATAATTAATATATTTGCGTCAATTGCATCAATATTTTAGTTTAATGATTAATAATTGAGGAAATTATAAAACTATAAATTTTATTGAGGTACAAAAATATGAATTTTCTAATGACCACTTAAAAATTTTCTAGGAGTTCAAAGTAAAAGTCCCCACCAACTATAAAACTTAGAAGAAAATCAACGTCGATTAATTTAAAATTTAAAACTACAAAGTTAATAAATAAAATATCCATCAGTAAATCTTTGATGTCACACAGAAAGGAAAGTTTTAGAGTGGAGCGGTAGGCACTAAATTAAATAACTTGAGCTCTTCGTATTAATTCTATTTTCGCGATGGAAATAACTTAATTGCTCGGGGTCTCTCTGACTCTTGCGAATGGCAAATGAAATTAAGAAAACCTGCATCTGCATCAAGATGCGCCGCCGACGGACACATCACCGCCTCATGATCATATTTTTAATTTTATTACCTTCACAAATCAAATCAGCTAACTCATCATCTCTTAAATTAACCTAGAAACCACAACGAAATTAATTAATTAATTAAATAAATTCACGGTTTGATTAAATCCAGGAAATTTAATATGTAACAACAAAATCCAATAATAAATTCTAGTACAGTAGTAATTTCTGATTAGTAAGAGCAAAGAGTAGTAAACTTTAATCAATTTAAGTAATTTATAATATAATGTAATATTGATCGAACACACGTAAGTTAGCATCTATTATGAATAGTTTTAGAGGGAGGAAAGGGACGAGGTTGTTGGGCAGCCCGAGCACCAAAACAGCTTATCGCACAGAGAACTAGTAGCCCGGCCAGGCCTGCTGTGTTAATGACTCGGGATTTCAATTAAAACTAATTACAGCAACCCGGTAGACCGATCAATTGATTAATCATTTAATTAATCAACTAATTAACGAAGCAACGTAACTAATGCGTCTGCATCGGCATAGAGCTCCGGCATTAGACTAATTGAATGCGTGTGTTGTGCGTCTGTGTTCTGATGTAGTCTAAATTCTGCCGCATGTCAGATAATGTCTGAATTCCGGTGTCATCTCTTTGAATAATTCACTACAATTAAGTAGATGCATTATTGCTCTTTAATTCACCGGAAGCTCAATCATTAAATTTCATCAGTCAATATTCGTCGATTGTATGTTGCACTAAGGGATGATATATGCGAACAATACTTAAAATTGCAAGTTTTCTTGCAAAGTTAAAATCAGGAAATTTCAATATGTGATAAATCTCTGGGAGTTGGTAATAATGGGTGATGAAGGGATGAGGACGCAGAGAGGGTAGTTAGAACAGTGGGCAAACTAGAAGGGAAATAATAATAAATCGAACGTAATCACATGGCGCACAGGCGATATCTTGAAATTAACGAACCTGTGTGAGTGAGCGAATGTATGTTTACCCTAGCCGGCATGATCGGACATGTGTGTACAACTCGTTGTGTAGTTACGTGTCGCCGCATTTCGGCACAGTGTTGCAACCACCCCCAATACTCGTATAGAAACAAATAGATAGTCATGAGTACCATCGTCCAACATGCGAGGATTATACATAAATAACTAATTGATTAGCAGGTATCGTAGTGATCTAATAATGTTACTAACTAATCAGCTAAACAAATAGATAGTGCACAACCATAATTCACGGCATCACCGAGAGTAAATGCTCGTGATCAATACGGTATTGAATGCGGTATGCAAATAGGATGTGCAGTAGTGGAGAGGGTGGGTGCAGTTGGGCATTTCTGCAAATTTGCATCGGCGCTGAGGGAGAGTTTGGTAGATGGCAACTCTGTTTGCTATTTCGTTCGTCCACAAGCAGTCGGCAATGTTCTTGTCCTAGTTGGGAATTCGGAAGACACTGCCGAGGCAACGTTGACACAGTGTGTTGCGAGAGCGACGCGATGTGACATCGCATTACGGCGCAATAATTGCGCACACGTACGGATCTGCCATCGGCACCGCAAACACGGCTAATGTTTGGCGTGGATTAGGATCGGACATCAATGCTGCAGAACAAGCGCAAGAACAACCTATGCGTTTTGTGTAAGGGGGGAAGGGATTGTCTCTGTAACAATGCACGAGATGCGATGTTGTTGTAGAAATGAAGGGATGGCTGGCCGGGTTAGACTTTAGGTTTGGGGTTGAGCACCTGCGGTTTTGGTCCTGGGTGGAATTTCAGTTGCTGATACAATGGTAGATACACAAACGCTAAAATTATCAGAGGTATTTACTCATTCCATTATTATTCCCTTATTTATATCCTAAATGTTACGAAACCATATGCAAATTGATAACAATTCGAATCTGGTACCCATGGTGATATGTTTTATTATAAAAAATTGTCATTCGGTTTTCATTATCAAAATTCACAGTGATTTACACCCGAGGTAATCTAAAAACATTCTAGTTTTTCCTTAAACTGGAACAAATTTTATCTTTTTTAGAACTTCACATCAATGGATCATCTTCATTCCATAACCACCAAATCCAACACAAACCATAAAAAAGACAACTACAGAGTCTTCAAAAACGAACTCAGAGAGCTTCAAAATCTTCTACATCTTTCAGATCAATGTAGATACATGGTAGATCAATGTCTAGCTGACGACAACCCTCAGAAACCATTCGAGTCCTACCAGTCGTCAAAACCCACAGAACGCGGTGAGCGATGTCCATACTCGAATTCACAGTCCTCCGAAAGGATGGAAGACATCCAGGAAGAAACGGAAGAAGTAGATCAAACTGAAGCGAGTACTACTACAGAATCAAATCTAGATTTAGGAAGTGAATATAACTCTATACAAAATGCCGCGGATTTTTTTAATAAGTCCTTTTACATTGACAAGGACACTGCTCTACAATACCATGTCCCGAAGGACCTCCTTGTACATGACGAAAATGGCAGACTTATCGTATACAATGATAACTACATTTGTACCAATGAATTTGTAGAATGGTGGATTAAAAAAGGGCCTCCTCCTTCCGAACAAGGATTGAAGAAACTGCTCATGTACTTTAGACGAAAGAGAGATAAAGAAATTGAAACTTCGTCAATGTAATTGATAGCTGTGTTACTACAAAATAATTTAATTCTCCAATTAATTTTTTTTATGAATTTTGAAGGAAAGTACGAAATAACTAAAACAATGTAGAGTAAAATATTATATTCGGTCGAAAACGAGTGTGGTGAAACCCACGGCGGTTTGTGCGATGTACGCAATATGCAATAATAACAGTAATAGCAATAAGTTTGAATTACATATAATAAAAATAATAATAAAAGTAAATGATAACCATAATCGTGAGCATAATAATAATCGTTGGCCTTGCGCTATGCCATCGCGGACCCTCAGTCTGCCTTCTTCTCAGGGACGTCTGCTCGACTCACTCGAGACTCTCCCAACTCCAATTCAAACCTCGTGTCTTCGACGCAAAACCAAATTGTAGATAGAAGACAACAATCGCAGAGGGTCTTTTCAAATGTGCACAAATTATACATGGACATACTCACTCGCGAATACAGTACGCTATATGGTAAATGTGCAAGATGGCGGCGATAATTATTTACGCGGAAAGTTGGGGTGTAATTTCAACTAGGGATAGCGACACCTGGATTGTTATCGTTGGCATTTTGGTTATCTTCATGATGAAAGTTCTCTTCAATGCGAAACACAATGGTATTGTTTTATTTCAGATTTCAAGTTGGCAAGTTATAAAGGTTTTGATTTCATTCAAAATTTCCAAAATTTTATTTTTTATTTCAACAATCTTTAGTTTAAAATTTAAAGAATCCGCAATAATAGAAAAACAGAAGAAAATCATGTTAAGTTGCATTTAGGGATGGTGGAGAGGGGGCAATAAGGATGAGGTTCAAAAGCTTAAACTAAAGTGTACGAGTACAACATTTAATCTTATTATTTCGTCGGAAGATTTATTATCTTTTTTATCCATGCAGCACTCTTTTCCGTCTTTGAGCAGAATGCTGGTTTTGCCAAATGAAATTTGGTGATTTCGCCATCCAACAGCTAGTTTACTAATGTTAGTAAGTTACTACTAAGTAACATAAACGTTGGTTGTAAATTCAAGAAATAAAAATGTCAAAAGCATTTAATATCAAAAAGGAATTTTGAAAATTTTCTAAATAACGAACAGTATGTCGAACTACAAGGACTCTATTATGAACTGAACTAAACGCTGACTGAATGTAAAGGACATGCAACAACATAGGAAGAGAAAAAGTAAATATATGCAGAGGTAAACGCCACAGTAATAATTTTCATGATTTTCCTCGCTACAACCCTCTCTCATCTCATGTCTTCACCACTAATATCCCTTTAGTGCCCTTCTTAACTGCAGTTGTAGTTGCACCCGGGTACATGTGTAATCTCCACGTAAAGAGAAATATGAGTGGATCAATAGAAGCGAAGGGATATATACGCGAGAAAAAAAAAAGATGGAACGCGGAGGGAAAAAATTGAAGGAGGCGGCGCTCGCGCATTTGCACCCTTCACCGCATGCCCTCTTTTTGACGTGCATAGCGGAGTCTCGTCCGCAAGTGATGAACAACTGTCGCGCTCATTGCAACCCTCAACGCTGTCACTCTCAACAGCGCCGCAGCAACTTTGATTGCTGACAGGCTTTAGCACATGACATTACATATTTTTCTAAAGTAAAAAATGTTAAAAATTTTCAAATAAAAAATATTCTTTTTATTGTTCTACCTGTGACTTTATTTAGGAAGAATAAATAAATCTGGATAATAAAAACGATTTTATTGGGGATGATAAAAATAATAAGAATAAAACAATTAATTGATAGGGATGGGCGTATTCGTGGTGTAGGAGGAGCAGGAGGCAGTGGTGGCAGCGGCGGCAGTAACATGTCGAAGTGGATGTTCGATATCAATAAATAATAAGAGATAATCAAATAGGAATACGATGCAGTATGCAACGCGAGTATGTTGGTGCGAGACATAAATATGAATTGTCCTGGTTTTGTCTCTGTCTGCAAGAGGATGTGTAGGCATGTGTAGATTTCATACCTGCATCGAATGTGCGCAAATATGCAGCCGAGTAGTAATATAAACTGCAAACGCACCCGGACTGCAAAGGCATATATCTCGTGCGCATCTCTGCGTCGCTTTTGTTTGCCGTCGTGTGTGAGGGAGGTAGCAGCAACTACTGCAGCAGCCCTCCAGAGATGATGCATGCAAAAATGCCGGCCAAAACATTCAATATGTTATCATTTATTGATTGCTCAATAAATAAAACAAAAAGCAAGCAGCACAAAAACGAAGCAAATCGTAAAGTCATTTCGGCGATTGTGCGTGAGCGAGGGCAGACGCATGTGTGTGAACAAGTGTGCGATGAACGATGAATCGAACAGCGCCGGCGAAAATAAAAATCGCAATCGCTCCTCTCGGTAACAACAACGAGGCACGGCATTAGCAGTGCAGAGGCGGCAGTTCGACGAATACGAATACGACGAATATGTTTTTGGGAGGCGGTCGCGAGTGCCGGCCCCCGCTTGTACCTACTGCCAACGTCCGTCCACGTCAGATGAGAAACAAACGAAAACAACAACAACGCCAGAAACGCGCACTCGCTCATATTTCAAATGGCTATTTTTATTTGTCTGTCAAACTTTTTCCGCATGCCTGAAAAATGTTTAATTATTTTTGCGTTTTTCCATATCGAGGAAGGACGGCGCGGGTGGCAGGGAACGGCCAACGGATTCGTATTCCATTGCTCGTCTATATCTCGTCGATATTTCATTTTTTTTATTATTTAATGTAGGTGGTAGGGTTGTCCACCTATTGCCATATTTTTTCATACACGGACTGAACATTGAACACGAACATAAGTCACACGGACCGCATCTTGAATAATGTTTGTAAATATTTAGTATTTTAATCGTTCAAACTCATTGGTCCTCATAGAAAAACCTGTAAATAATTCATTGTGGCTTCATAAGAAAAAGTAAACAAACTCAAAGGACCAAGAATCATGAGTAACTTAGATCTAACGCGTAAAAAAAAACTGAAGAGTAAACAGGAAATACCCTTGTATGTAACCACCACCCTTCTTAACAACCTTCCTTTAAAAAAAGCGGACGAGTTTCTATTCATCTTAAAAATATAAATAATAAATTACAAGTCAGCTACTAGCTTTTTACGTACTTTGTATCCGCAACGAGGTTACTTTGTGCTTACATCTGAGGTTTGTAATATTTGGTAGATGTACTTGCAATTATCCTTATAATCTAGTCCTTGCATTTCCAATCATTTTCATGCATTTTTGATGTTTGTACTCACCTAGAAAGAGAGAAAATAATCATTAATTTTTATTATTAGATAAAATGTATGTATTATAAAACATTAAATACATATACCTAAAGTTTATAAAAATAAATTATTACATTTAAAAATATTTAAATATAAAAATAGTAAATTACAAGAATATTTATCAAAGCTAAGTTA
>JASKGN010013348.1:0-11555 GCA_030556245.1 Falagria sp. GC000072 | reverse complement strand
TTAACAATGCATAGAGGTTGCATGAGTGCATCGATGGTGATTGGGTATGGCTCACTGTCGATTTTAATTGTGCGTCCTGTGAATGCTTCATTAGCTGGATTTTCATTATCTACTCTCGACCACGGCACGTATTCGCATTGTAACTGTGTAGGAACTGGCACGCTAATGAAGTTATTAATTTCTAAAACTTATCGAGCCGCACGTAACGCAAAACGTTCAATTAGTGTACTCTCCAATTTCAACTGCGGTATTTGCCCAATTTGATATTTACTATTGTAATTTATTTCAATTAGATTTTTTTTACAAAGTCTACTGTTATAAGAATGGCTATACAAACTAACAAATCATATAGAAAAGCAAGTTGGTCACCTAAGGACATTTGTTTCTGCCAGAATAAGTTAGTAATAACTAGTTGTTAGTTGACTTGATAAAGTGATAAAACTGGCGTAGTACCGCTTGAAGTTGACTATCGCATCCCGCGTCATTTTAAACTTTCTAGTACTTTTACACTCACGAGACCTGTCGTGTGCAGCTTTGAATATACTTCACTTCTGCCACCACCGCCATAAGCATATTTCCCATAGTTTAGTTCATATAACAAAATACATTTTACGAAAAGTATGACAACCCTAATTTTCTCTCTCTTCTAAAAGTTTAATAAAATGTTGAAGGTTGGAAGGTATAAAATCCTTAATCAGCTTAGCACCTTACCTCCCTTGTGCTTCCAACTTAAATAAACGTTAATCCGGCTTAAAGGTCCACTTAATAATTTTTGTAATTGCTAACGACACCACTTAAAATGAATCCGAACAAGAGTGAGTTAAAAAATGCTGTAACTACGCTACAGATCTTTAGAGCTAAATATTAAATACAGGGTTCTTTTTATTATATATAAGAATGACAAAAGTAATAAACGAAAAGAAAGTTTTTTTACTCACCAAGAACCCCCAAACGAAAATTAAGAGTTACAACGATCACATGACCATAGGAAGCAAGTACACTGCCGTCATAAGGGTTGCCTGAACCCCACTCAAAACTTTCCCCATGAACGTAGACGACGACGGCATACGGTGCTTCCACTCCTCGATTGCCTGTAACCAAATATACACAGTAGGAGTTAAACTAGGCAACCAAAGATACACACATATATATATAGTTGAGTAGCCGAACAAACTAACCTAATAACACGTTTTCGATTACAAAGACAACAAACAAACTGTATAGCGAAAAGGCTGAGTTGATAACCGACTAAAAAGGAAACGAAAATAGGGCTCGTTTGAGGCTAAGGATAGTAAGCTAATAACAGTTAGCGAGGACTTTGGGAAGGGCTACTTGAGGAGAAAGTTTGGAAGGAAACGTAGACACCCTTGGATATATCTAAGGAGAGATTAGAATGGAAGAAATTGCGTTGCGATCCGCATACGTAAACTAAAGGATATCTAAGGACCCTATAAGGACAATAGGAGGTCAAAAGGATGCGGCATTAATTTTAAGTATCTAATCCATCTACCAATTTTGGTCTTTGAAGTTCATTTCCTATTAATAAGATTGGGTGTGGATAATGAGGGGATGTAGAAACATGTAGTAGGGTTTAGACCAAAACAATCACATTATAACTTTTTCAAATTCGAAAAGAAAAATCAATGCCTTTCCCTATAATTTTCCATTTCCTTCATATCGCATCATGCACTGTTACAACTTCGTGTTCATTATCCTCACTCTCTAAGGAACTAAAAGTACCATAATCTTAAACTTTGAGTCATATTCCGATTTCATTGTCTTCGCTTTCTCTATTAAACTCTTATCTCCACACGTTCTAGCAACGCACGTCTTTGATGCAACCCCCATCTCCTTCACAGTCTCCTCCCTCACCTAAGTCCCATAGTTGCGAACTCTGGCTTTAGAAACCCAACAAAGTAGCTAAGTAAGTGTCGCGAAGACGAAGTTCAAGCTCACTCGCAATTCTATTATATTTTATTAAGTAGCAGGAAGGCTTTCTATAACCTTATTACGAGTTACAAGCTGCAGATACATACCTTCAATATGCGCATGTGTAGTAGCCCACCACAGCAAAGAAAGTAACACTTTGATACACTTCAGTATTAGAATTTAGTGACTTTGGTGCGCATGAAGGTGTTTGTTTATTATACATGTTATTATACATGAGTGTCAGTGTGTGAGACGAATTTGCGCATGCATGCAAAGAACTTAGCACTTGCAAACAAACATGCTAGTCGAAGACTACCCTGCCACCCGGAGTCCACCCAGCAAGTTGATGCATACTAGAAAGCGCTCTAAGCTGATGAAAAGCATTCGGAAAAGCAACGTCAGCGCAAGTTGCCGTAGTTGGGACAAAGTTCAGCTCTGTCGCAAGCTTCCACTGCATCTTGAAGATGTAGTAGGCGTATAGTAGGTTTTGGGAGGAAAGGAATTAAGGATGAGGAGGTATGGTGCAGTTTGGGTTCATTGTTTTCAGTCAATGCAGCAGTCTATTAGCGGGTGGAAGTTGTTTGCTAGTTTCAATTAACAGCGCCCACGCTTCAAAATAGATTGAAGTTATGACTTAAGCCTTTTCAAATTAGATATAAGCATATTGGTATTCTTTGTACATAATTTACTCGTTTCCAAATTGAATAATTAATTTATGATTATATTATTTTTCAGTTAAGTTCTCAATTAGTTTAATTAATTGATATACAAAGTGACAAAGTGTGACGGCATTATGAAGACATCAAAGATGCCAGGAAGAGATTTAATTAATCAACGGTAGGGTAAACGATGGCAAGCTTTAAAGAGTTAAAGGGTTCAGAACAGGATTTTAGAAGTGGGAGGTTAGCAGTAGGAAAGGAAAGGGTATTGTGGATGTTCGAGGTTGTGAAGCATCGAAGGTGATTGATTGAGCTGACGCCCTTCTGTTTGAGTAATTTACCAATCTGCGTGATAAAAATATCACCCTCGATATTCCCCCCAATGCTATTTTTTAACATCAACACCACATGTCTGTCTACCTCTGTCTCTTTTATCCACTTTGGTAAGCGATCATCGATCATTTTAAAGTCGTTTTTAAATGTTTGAATAAGGTAATGCACAGGGCGGGAAAGACATTCATTGATATTGACATTTTGGGGGGAAAATTTTAAATAAATTGTATAATCTTGTTTGCAAGTTGTTATTTGCATTTAAAACTTTTTAATGATTCATTATTCTTACAGATAACTATTGCTAGTAATCATTAAATTCTTTTCTTTCTTGATGGGGGGCGGGTTGAGGTGGTCGCCCTTTTCAGAGTGCAAACTTAAATTAGATTAAAACTTTTGCAAATTGCGAACAGTTCGTAGTATCACAGAAAGTTATATCCTTATCATTATCCTCAGTCTTATCGTTAAATTCATCTTAATTTTTCTGTCCCTTTATTCCTTTCTAAAAAGTTCAATTATATTAATTAGATTCAATTAAAAATTGCATTAATTAATCAGGCGATAAATTTGCAACTTGTTAATTCCTAGATAAGCAACGATGAATACGATTGTAGTTGTTCGCAAGTTATTCGCAAATCTGTGTTATGTCCTGTTTAGTCCTGTCATCCCATAGTATGTACAAGTTGCACCCGCATGGGCCGCGCTTCAGGATAAATCGCGAGCGGCTCGCATTGCTACATAATTAACTTTACTACCGCTCAAACAAATTAATTAGTGTGATGCTAGCGCTTAAAACCGTATGCCTGGTGCCCTAAGCTCTGAAATTCTCCATCCCTATATGGAGCAACCTCTCTTTATCCTTGTCTCACTTGCTTTTACTAATAATTTTGCTCGGACAACATTCGCCTGTGACGCTTAATTAAATCGGCAAATTTATTATATTTTGTTTATGCTATTTCGCTTCCAATCCCGTATCTGTTTTCAGTTTTAATTTGTGATGTTGGAATTGAATCTATTATTAAATAATTAGAGAAAGAAATCTATATCTACAGCATTCATGACAAAACTAGAAAGAATGGTGTTACAGCGCATGAAAAATACCTCTATATTAAATCTAACAGGAATTTCAGAAAAACAAGAATCAAAAAATGACACATCAAATTTTCCATATGTAGAAATGTAATATTCCGATTGGTAGATTATTCAAATCAGCCATGTACGTGACAAAAAAGTACTCTGTTGTAAATTAATAGGAAAATGCAAATGCGAAATGTGAGTTTTGGTCTATGTGTGGCGGTTGGGAATCGACTAATAACAATAAAAAGCGTACGCGCCGCTAGCACGAGCGCTCCGCTTTTATATGCCGGGGACGTTATGCCCGAATCGGGTATGCGAAAACAGGAAAACGGGAAAAACGTCGGGTCGATCCTGTGCTCTCTGATTCTCGTCCACATTTACCTACTAACATCGTCGATTCGGGCAATAAACAACAAAAAAACACCCAGGCCAATACGCATTGACATAAATCACGTTCTCACACATATATTTCACTTACACATGCAGCAGAACTACAAACCAGAGTTAAAAAATCTTGAGTAGCTTTACAATCTAAAACACTCACTTGTAAACATTACCGCACTACTGACTCAGTACCGTATGATCTGCGCGCTCATGTTGTACGGTAAAGAAGTAGAAGAGAGGGGGGTGTTTCAATTACAAAAAGTTTATTTCTATAATATTTAGTACAATAATCCTACATCTATAGATAAAAATGATACACCTTATAACCAACGTGAAAAGGTATTTATCCTGAGGGCGAAGAAGAATAACACGAAAAGAAAAGCCTTACAAGTAGGGCAGCATTCATAACACACATGTGCGTTAAGAATAAGGATGAGGAAGTAAGCCGAAGGCGCCGGATATATCCATGCGTGCAAAACGCTGACAAAAAGCAGGAAATCACGTTTCGATATGCTAGCAGGCTCGATATTTGCGGAGATTTGCAGAGGATTCAATAGGATCCGTGCAGTGATTCCCACCAAACGTGTTATGTATTACCGTCGACAACACCACCGAGCTGAAAACGACCTAATCTTCTTGAACTAAAATGCACAACAAAATACAAACAGCATAATAAAAAAACCGAACGAGAAAATATCTATCATTTCGAAAAATTGAAATGTTGCGAAATGTTTTCTATTTAATAGAAATAAATAGTTGAAGCAAATTTAATAGCAAGTTTAAGCCAACGTTAACTCGTGTTGCGATAGCGTTATCTCCGATTGCAAGTGCATTCAATTCACATTCCTAATGAAGAGCAAATAACTTTGTCGTTCGTCTGGATGCAATTGTCCCACTGATCCCACCGACGCCACAGATGAGCGTAAACGAGACGAGTTTAACTTTGTTAAAGAATCATTAGCGCTCTGCTGAGTCGCTCACTGTTTGTTCATGTCTGATATGTCTTTAACAAAGTTTAACTCTTTGGTTGTTGAAACATTATTTGATTTACAATAGCAAATTTCATGACGAATTTATTTTGAAATGCAGAAATTAATAACTATACTAAAAGTGCATGTACAGTATAAAAAGTGGGGGAATTGTGGTGGGAGATCTCCCACTCTTACAAAATAGTAACTTCTCTTTAATGTCAGAAGTCTAGGCTTGGTGAAATTGGGCTTTCAGCTTGTTAATGGTGAAAAGCGAGTTTGCTCTGGACATTCGCTTAAGGGTCCAATTAGAGACAACATTTTTCGAAATAATTACTTACTAATTCAAAAATATATTATAGAGCGACCGTTAGGAATTGTTGTTAAATAATATGGTGTCTTAGCCTTTAAATTTATTAATTATTCCATTTGTGGTTTTACGACTTGAGTAAGTTTCGGGTATATTTATCACTGGCAGTTTTACGAGACGAAAGATAAGGAGAGACACAGCTAGATGTAATGTGTAATTAGAATGCGGGCGGCTTGCATTTACAGGCAAGTAAGGGAAAGCAGTAAAGCAGTGATGTATGTAAACAGTCCAATTGGGTATTAGTTCATTACTCTCCGATGAGCGGATACCGAGGACACAAACGATCCTACTGTGGAATGTGCATCCTGCTCCTTCAGGTGTTCTTGCATGTGAGTGGATTATCCAATCACAAGTTGAAATTAAATTGCTACCTGTAGTCTTGTAATTGCCAGAATATACTAAATTATCTATGACAAAATTTCTTGGATATATTTTGATTAATTAAAATTTATGATTTTGATTTGAGAATAAAATTAAAGGCTTTAAAATTTATAAACGTATGTTACGTATGGGATATAAATTATTTAGTTGTTTAACTAGATGAGGTAACTAGTTTAAGTTGTAGTGCATTTGGGAAATGGAGTTACGCTTCGAAATCGTCTAAGTATATAATTAGGCGAGTTGTCAGGTGACATGGTTTTACACCCCGCCCTATAGCTTCCCTAATATAATCATTGATTATTTCTTCTACTTCCTTTCGAGACATAGAATCAACTTCCGGGAAAGTAATTAGTACCGTAGCATATGCGATTTATGTAATTTCGAATAAAATTTTTATTAGACCCGTCATATATCACGGTTTTTATCCCATCAGCATGCCGTAGTGCCACTGGAGGTAGGTAATAATCGCCAATTTCATTAGTTATAGAGCTGTTACTACTTAGCAAAGAAGGAGAAAGAAAAAAGAGTGAAGTTAGCTGCAGAATGAGGTGGAAGCTAATATATGTATCCAGAACCCATCCCCCTTTTCTAGTTACCTGCTTTGCAAAGCTTTCATGGGAGCTTACGATGAGGCAATTACAAATTCTCGCACCATGCATAGAGGTAATAAGTCGCTAAGTTCACCACCGGCAAGGAAATAGGTACTTTTAAGAGTCTACATTCCTGGTGATTAAGAGGTATACTACCTTGACTAGCAGAGACATAAAATTGGAGAAAAGGAAAACATAAAAATGATCAAAATAAAAAAAAGGAAATGTGAAAGGGGAACATGAAATTGCTTTATAAATCATTTTTAAGACCCTGGGGGTGATAAAGTTAACAGGTTTTAGTACAAGTATGTAAAATATTGATTTTTTGTTGTCTGTTTCAAAGTCTATCATAATTTATATTTTAGCATAAAAGAACGAACCCTCAAGAAAATCTTAAAATCTTTAAAAACCCCTAAGAAAAAATAACTAAAAGCCTAACATGAATAAAAATAGGCAAACTGCCAAAAACCCACGTAAAGTGGAAAAGAAGAAAAAAGTGAAAAGGAAAGAACGCTAAAAGCATCGAGGGTAACAACTGCAAACGTTCCAGTCTTGCAACAACAACCATATATAACCGTTCTGAAACGATTAGCAAAAATTTAATTTCGACCTCGACAGCCAGCGAAAACGCTTTCTGGGGTTGAAATGAAAATGCGCTTAGTCGCGCGGCATCAATTACGCCTTTCAGCCCTCTGGCCTCATCCCAGCGCCCATGGCGATGAAATGTATATATGCGTGCTACATGCGACAACATGACGCGACATTTCATTACATTTGCATGAATATTCTCATTCCTTCATTTAGTCAGATAAGGAAAATTGGTTTTAGCGAGCACTAGAACTATAACAGTTGCTAAGCGAACAAAAAAATGTCAACGTCAGATAGTACTAAAGTTTGTTGAAACTAATAAAAATCAAGATACTAAGGTAGTCGCTATGACAGCGCAAACATCAATTATTTAAATTGTTTTTTTCGACCCTAAAAGCACTGCCAATTTTAGTGAAATTTATCAATCAATTTTTTCTGTCCGAAATCCCATCAAAAACATTACAGATAATTTCAATTTTGGAAATAGTAAATTGGGAACTCCTGTCGATTCAAGATGATTGCGCGATTAATGGTAAAATTCACCAAAGCTCCCAAATCGGTACGATGGGGATCGTCTGCTAGTTGCAAGGAATCCATGCCCCTACCTCAAAGCACTGCTCAGACCGAGAAGGTTTCTCCATATCAGGTGTGTAAGGAACGTCATAGAGTAAACGAGGCACAACTAGCCCAAAACACTTCTATGCGTCAGCAGACGCAACCGGGACATATGCCGGAATATTACAATCCCGGCTCGGATCTTTCCCGGGTGAATCATGTGACCAATAGTCCGGGACAACAACAGCAACAGCGAACCTTCACTGCTTCCAAGACCTACAGAAGTCTGACAATGCCACTGAAAAGCTCGCGATTGGCGAGTCCTTTCCCTGAACCTGTCAAGTTAATGCCGTCATGTCAAGTTTCCGACCAAGAGAAAGCACAACGTATGTACAATGATTCACGTTTACCTGGCATGCGCCATTAGGAGGAGATGGTACCGACTAGAAAAATTGTTTCGACATGTGGTGTAACCTAATATCAATTGACAGAGATCTCCATAGGAATTGTTTATATAAAATTGTCGTAGTGATTTTAATGATTTTGTTGTTAAAATACTTCCGAGAAGTGTAAATATAGCCAAATTTCGTATAATCTGCTTATTTATTTACATATATTATTGTACTTACCACTTCCAGGAACGTAGATATTTAGAAATAAACAGTCCTCACTTTGGTTAACCAATAATGGCACAAGTTTTTTCAAATAATGGTATCGACCCTTAGGCATTATTTGTAATGCTGCTGTCCTGTTACTAACATCAGGTGGGTGTTGGGGACACACTGACCCAAATGTATCAGCTAATCGTGTGCCGGGCCACTGTAGAGGAAGTTGAGGTGGTCGGAACCTTAACGGTCCCACTGGTGGAGCAGCATAAGGTACACCCCGAAACACTTCTACAGGTTCCAAATGTCGTGAATTCAATTCCAAAATCACTCCGCGGATGGCACCCGTTTGTATTTCAACGATTCTAGAACTGTAGCGAGGTCCGGCAACTACGTTCCTCGTCATGAGGAACAGCAACAATTTAAAGAAGAAGATGGCTGGATAACGGGGTAGCAATATCGGCGGCATGGTCTGGTGGCGGTGGCGCAAGGAAGAGGCGAGCAGCGCTGCTCGGTCATTACTCTGCTCTGGTCACCTCTGGACGATAGTCACATGGGGCCGCCGCGCCCTTCGAGGGTTCTCCATCAGCACTTCTGCCTGCAGCCTTCTGGAACTAAAATGTTCGTACTTCATGTTAAGCATTTGTACTTGCAGTGTGAATATGTGTGAGTGGGTTAAATCTGATATAATCTGATAACACGTAATATAACGCTTTTATTCCCTATCCCGCTTTGTATTCCTATCAGACATCTATTTCTTTCATTGACTGACATTGATAGAACCTTTTTATAGTATTGCATAGAATAGACGATGATATCGGTCGTTTAGCCCGAGCGTTCTTTGTTGTTTGGTTAGATTCGGTGCGTGCACAAGTTTCCTCTTGGTTAAACCATGTTCTGTATGGTAGGAGAAAGGAGTTATCAAAAGAAAAAGGGCGACCTTTTGTGTTCAAAGCAAACACACTTTCTGGGATATGTTCCTCTGATTTTGATTTCCTACATCTGATGATTTGACATAGTTACCTAAAGAAGAAAGGAATCGGGGATCATTTCTAACAGAACCGAACTTTTAAAGGTCATGATCTAGTCCAAAATCCGGATCAATTCTTTCAGTCAGATAAACATCCTAGGAGACGTACTCAGTAGACATCTGTTATCAGATTCCGTTCACCTTCGAAAAGTCCTACAGTTTTGACAACCCTTCCCCGTCCTACGTGCCTTGTTGTGATGGGCGGTAACTACTTGAATTGCAGATTAAGTTAAAGTTGACGCGTTGGAGGCAAACTGAGTCACAACTTGTGAATTATGAAATTTTGTATATCCGGAATCTTTCCCGTTTCTCCTTCGTACATTACAATTTCAAATAAATATTGATGCATTAAGTAAAGTTGTATTAATATAAAATGGTTTTGTCAATTTTGGGATGTTTACATTTGAAGATATCAGAAAGTAAACTTAGCCAAAGTTGAAAGAAAAAATGGGAAAGCAAAGAGAAGGAAATGCAAGAGTATTGGACGTGCTCTATACAGAACGAGGGCGTATATGTCTTAGATGATATATATGTTGATAGCCCTAGATCTTTCTACCCTATATAGCTTCGCCTCGCGCCATAAATCCCCAAAATATGTTTCATAACTATTTTACCCCGAAGATGGGGTTAGAATTTTTATCATAAGAGTAAATAAAGTTCTCAGAAGCATTGGAAACAAAGAGAAATTGTTTTCTATTAGTTTGAATTGAAATAGAAGGTTGAAAATAAAGAGTCCTTTTTAAAATTGACACTAGAAGATTTTATATTGACTGTTTCTACTTTTTATGTATCCCCATAACAGTCTCTTACTACAATTTATGGTATTACCTGTTTCGTTTATTTCCCTCTGAGTTTTATATCGTTGTAGGTAGGGTTAGAAGCAATGAAAAAGAAGAAAATCTTAAGGAAGGTAATAAAAGCCTACAGGATGTTCAAAATGTGCAATTTGTGTGAGTCACTTAGGATTTGTGGCTTTGAGCAATTGAAGTCACCCTAGATTCGGCTGGAAAGTCAATAGCCTTGTTTTCCTCATTCCATATCCTCTTACCCCCTTTCGGCCAATTCTATACCATTACAGAGATTCAGTGCTTCACCTTTGCTCTTTTTCTGTTTCCTGCCCTTGAATCCTGTGTGGGGTAAAGAGGAACTATGTTTTTTCTAGAAAGGAAAAAAAAAGAAGAAATAAACAAGCAAGAAAGAAAGAAAATGATTGCCACCAAGATAAAAATTATAGTAGGGGTTATCGAGTAAAAATGAAGATGAAAAGGATGAAGGTGCCCATAAGGAAAAAGGAGTAAAAGAAGAGAAAACCAAGGAGAGAACCAATGTTCCAATTAACTTTATGGCCACGCACTAGGATTCAATATAGAATTGCTTTGCTTGTTGAGTTAACGAAGGTGCGAGGAACAGACATAGCTATTTTCTGAATTAACCTCAAATTGCACGTGAACGACAAAGTACAGCTTAGAAGTAAACTTAAGTAAGAAAAATGGACAATCCAAACAGCAAATTGCTATCCCTTATGAATACTTCCTTGTATTGTGAGAAGATTTCGAATTCAAGATGTAAGAAAAGACTTAAAATAAACCAAACATGTTTTAGTTTATTTAGTGAAAATGGGAAATGGTGTCCTATATTTGAATGTACAAATATGCTGCAGGTGTGATAAACGACCTGATATGCAAAATGTGCCACAGAATATCATCTTATCTTCGGGGTGTAATCTAGAAAAATGCTGGCAGCTATAACTCTACATCTTCCTTCGTCCTTTTAACGTTTCACCCCTCGCCAACGCCTTCATTTTATTTCTTCGTCACATTTATTGTGAACATGTGACTGTCTGAGACATCTGTTACCATGTGAATATTGTCAAAACTGTAAAAACTTTAAACCCTCCAGTTCTACATTGTATAATAAAACTTTTTTTTGGAAAAATGGATGCTCAGTTGTCTGTTCCTTTATATATTTGTTTGGAAAACATTTTACATTGACAGCTTATCAGAATCTGTAAGTTTTATTGAATTATTCATTTTCAATGAGGGAATAAATCACTTTTGGATACTTGGGATATTCGCATTGCGTTCAATTA
>JASKGN010013343.1:0-10095 GCA_030556245.1 Falagria sp. GC000072 | reverse complement strand
ATACCAAAGAGGTAACATTAGTAACGTTTTGTAAACATGTATAAAAACTACTGCGATATAAAAAGATTTAGTATCAAATGTTATAATTATGAAACTTTTACAAAGTATATTATAGCATACCTTATTTTAAGAACTTCATTGTTCTAACAAAGACAGGTACTGATTGAGAAATTCTTCCTCTTTCTCCAAAGTAAGATCTAAATGATCATCATCAACCATGGAGATATCTTGAGAAAGACGAGACCAAGCCTCATCTTTAAGTTTCTTATCGTCGAGACTATTGCTCAGCAAACTCCGAGCATCTTTTTTAAGTGGTACATTGATTTATTCAAATATTTGTAAATAGATTTTTTTTAAACAACACTTACCTTCGAGTAAATTCTCTAAACTTTCAATAATACCATTATTACTAATTAACTCCTCTGCTGCTTTCATAATATCGCCTTTGTTCTTTCGTAAAGCCCTACGGGACATTTCAGGATCAAATCCAGCAGCTGTTAACTGAAAAGTAAATATTTTGAATTTGATTTCAAATTGGAAATGTTTAAAAATACCTCTGGAATTAAATCTTCAAGTAGTGATAAAAACTCTTGGCTTTTAGAATGTGAAGGTCCTGGAACAGGATTTTCTTGAATGTATTGTATACTATCGGAGATAATATTATTAGTTTGTTGAAGTGCAATTCGAGCTGTCTCCTTTGCATATCCCATATTCACCAACATGTTGAGAAAACGTGGATCGACATATTGTTTGCCATCAACACAACGACCTAACTTTTTCTTCTCACTGAAAATTTAAATTTATAAAGAAATGTTATAAAAACAATTTACATTATAATAAAGTATGACTCACTTTAAAAGAATCTTTTCAGCCATTGCTTTCTTCCGTGACTCGGCACGTTTAGTTCTGTTTTCGTTGATATAATTAGCTGCTTGATTAACATCACCTTGACTAGCTCTTAAACCAATTCGGGCTTCTGCAGTTGAATAACCTACACAAAATTTACAAAATATTTATAAAATTCAAACATATAAGAAAAGAAAATTCTTACCTAGTTCAACTAAATTTAATAGTTTTTCTTCATCAACTCTCAAAGGAGCTAATTCCCCTTGACATTTCCTTAACAGAGCTAATGCTTCATCCCTTCTATTTTGATGATATAAAACAATTGCTTGCATAAGATGCAATCGCATAAATAAAGCGGATTCGTTCCCAGAATTGCCTTTAACAGCAATTACACGTTCGAGATTCATGCCATAACTTTTATGAAACATTTCTTCACAACGTTTAAGTCGTTGATAAGCTTCAGGAAGATGAGCAAAACTTTGAAGGCAGAGATAACACCATGCAATGTCTAAATCTAACAATGCATAGTTATCGACAGTTTGGAGAAGTTGTGAATTACATTGGCTAAACAAAAAGAGAAATAACATGTAAGATTTGTAGAATTAAATAACAAAATAAATAAATACCTGAACTCTCTATCTGCATCCAAGAAAAACACGAGTGCACGTGCAAAATCTTCACGTTTCAATGCACTTCTTCCTTTTTCATGTAAAGCCATTGCTACCATCAAAGCCTTCTTTTCTTTTGAAGGAACATGTATAGCATTACCATGCTGATCTTCCAACTGCAAATATGAAGTATCACTAGCTAACAAAGAAGTATCAGCTTTTGTTGCTTCGACATCCTTATGTTGATCTTCATTCTCTTTAATAGCTGTAATACTTTCACTTAAAACAAGTGCCAGTACTTGATTTCCATTTCTAACTCCTTGTTGTGATAGAATTTCGTCTTCTTTAATTAGAGCACCATTACAAATTAGTTTAAACCTATAAACGAAATAATAATTTTAAAAATATTTTCAAAGATAAAAACATTAAAACTATTTAACTAACCTTTGAGTTTGCAAAGGTGTCTCATCTGCAATAATTTGCCTTAAATCAGCACCCGTCATTGACAGTAACAATTCTTTTGCTATGATCCTTGGTGGTGATTGATTTAAGATCTTTATTTTGATTGTCGCTAACCCTGATTCTTTGAAACGATCTCTTTGTTTTAACTTCTCAACTGCATTGGCTAATAATTCAGAAATAGCTTCATAGCATGCTAAGTAATCCAATTTCAGAGCTTGACTATAACTTCGAGCAAGTATCTGAAAATATGCAAATCATGCTGTAATTCGAGTAATCAACATAATACAAGTTGCACTTACCTCAATGTTAGATTTTGATGGACCAATCTTCTCATCATAATATGGTAATAGCCATAACTTTATTGCATCTTTCTGCAATTTATCTCGAATCTGGATGAGTATATCTTCAGTGCGTAATAAATTATCCATTTCGTGGCAATGAAAATTTCAAATTGAAACAAAAACATAACCGTGAGAAATCTAAGTTACTCATGAAAATAAATCAGCTGGGGATGCGACGGAAAGACTACACTACAAAAAATTTTAAACTTTTACAAATGAATAATGAAAAAGAAAATCATTTAACAATTAAATTCAACCTCACATTATAATAATATTGTTGTTATTTCATTATAAATGTTGACATGTCTCTAATTTTTAAGTATTTTATGTAAATTTTGATTAAATCTCACTTTTATTCATCACTTTCCAAGGTAGTCTTCCCTCTTTACATTAGAAAAATTTATAAAACAAATGAAGATCAAAGATTGATCAAGACCTTAATCAATCTTAATAATGATCAAGTATTAAATGAATGTGAGCAAGCTTTTTGGATCACGAATAGATTATTCAAAAATACCATTTATATTTTTATAAAATTTAAAAGTTCAAAAAAGCTCCCTGGTATTTAATTATTAACAGTGTTTTGTTTGTATAACATTACAAATTTAATAATATCTTAGAAATCATTTTGGCTAGTAAATATTTTTCGTGGATATATAAAGAACAATTTAATATAATATAAATTTAATGAGTTTAAAAATAATCTAGTAACTGTAACTGAAGCAGTAAAAATCCATTTCAAAGTAGAACAGCCTACTAAAAATTGGACTAAACCCGGAAAAAGTAAAAATATCGCTCGTTGTTATATTTAAGAACGCACAGCATAAAATAATTATTGGGTGCGCATGCCACATATCGATAAATACACATTTTTATTGTGTAATGAGACGACAGGCACAATGGTATGCACCAGAGGTACAGTACGTCTAATTTCTTCCAAGACACTGACGAAACTAAACGCGCAAACTTTCTTTTGAACAGGATAGAAAATTTTGATGCTGCAAATTGTCTTCGGATCATATTCATGACCATGATTCAGTTTCTGGAGGACATAATCAATAGTCTCTCTGAAAATTGATGCTGCCAGTACGGTATTAGTATCGGTATTAGAAACATGACAAACGATTGTGGCAATATTATTCTCGTAATTCCAACGACGGAAAATTGAGATTGACCAATCTTGTACACATTGTCCTGTTTCTTCATCTAAAAAAATATTTGCTTTATAATTAACTGGTGAATATAAAATTGATAAAACATTACTTACATTCAAATTGATGATTGTGTTTATGTGCCCAAACATGCCATTCAACTAATGCATTTTTTGGTAGATTCGAGACTACAACATAATCAACAATGGCGTTGTTTGTTTTATCTTCCCATAAACTCCTGGCTGGAGCAATGTATTTTTCATCAGAAAGATAGCAAATACCCTAAAATTAAAAAGAATTTAATTTATAATTAAATATGGTACAATAACAAATTTATTTTACCTGGACTACATCACGTAAATCACCTTTTCCACTAGCTTTGAGTAATCTTTCAACATGTCTTAAAACAAGATTACATTGGGATTTTATTCCACCTTTTACCATGTTCATACTACCAGGAACAAGACTAATTTGTCCTGCAAGATGAATTAAATCTCCAACTCGAATTGCTTGACTATAAGGTCCAATATTTGCTGGACACCAATGTGATACACTTTGTACATGAATTGTACTCCTAAAAAAGAATTTTAAATCAAAAAAACAAAGAAATGCAAATTTAAATTTCTTTTACCTTTCACAATTTTCCAAATTAGCATTTGGATGAAACGAAACTGCCTCAAGGATAACTGGACAACTCGAAGGTAATGGCACTTGAACACATGCTCTAGTAGGTGGATTAAAATGTTGTAAAATCTCGCAATAAACTGAATTCAAATCAGCATATTGTCCCATATCAGCAACAAACATACTGATAGAACAAAGATCTTCCAATTGATGGCCATTTTCTAGGAGAGAAACTGAGATGATTTATTAGAGAATCAAATTCTTAGTGATTCTAAAAAGAGTGTGAGTTAAACACGAATGGTGCATACCTACACTTTAATTTGTCCATTGTCTTTTTGAATGCTTCCGCAGGATTGTCATCACTTATGGTTGTTAAACCACCAACATAAAGCCATCCACTACCACTTACAGAAATATGACCTGATTGATTAATATCAGCTATATCAACAATATTGTTCGCAGTATAATCTCCTTTGGCATCTGAATCTGTAACAATAAGTAAATTGAAGTGAAATTAAAATTAAAAAAGATGAAGTATATATGTACCTTGTTCAAGAACACTTTCTTCATGTTCATCAATTGTTTCACAGTGGGCTTCGGCACATTTAATGGGTAAATTAGAAAACCTTGCTTCTAAATCGAGTTGAGGTAGTTTCAATTCTAATTTGAGTTTCTTCAGTTTCATGTATCCAGTTGGTGCAATTGGGTCTGCAGAATCAGTGACAATTTCTGATTCTTCTCTATAATAAAAAATAACAAATATTTTTATTAAATAAGACAAACTAGATGTTTGTTTGTTTATACGTACATTACTAATCTACTTCTAAATAGAGGGCAATCTAATGTCAAAGTCTCATATTCACCGCCTTCACCACAAACGTTGATTCCATATTTCTCATGCATAGCAAGTAAATGCGGCTCAATCAGTCTTATAGAGCGGCCGAGATGTCGTTGGGGTTCTAATCCAATAGCAGCTACACGAATTATAATCGCTTCCACTTCACACTTAATCATTTCTTGTAACAATTCGTCTTGTTTTCTTTGCCATAAGTAAGCTAAAGACACCACTCCTAATCGTATACATCTATAAACAAAACAAAATATTTTAAATACAAAAATAATAACAAACAAATATTCCAGAAAACTCACACATTTTCAATCCGAATTCTTTGATAATCACTAAGTACAGCACCAGAAGAAACAGCATCATAGTCAATCTTCTCTTTTATCTCTTGTAAAAGATCAAACAAATCTTCAATCTCATCATATTCAGTAGGATCATACTGCAGTTTTGTTTGAATAGATTTGCCTTGAGTTTCCTTTCGGAAGAGAGGTAATTCCATTGCTTCAGCAATAAGTTCGATAGCTTCATGACCCACGCTTTGATACATTTGACTATCCAGTTCAGTTTGATTTGCAGGACGAAGATTTGCAAGAGCAACAATTTGATGTCCTGCTGCTACACATTGCATTATGTTATAGCAGCTATCTTTGCCACCACTTATAAGTCCAACCACCTTCATCTTCAATGCTGAAATAAAATTTGTGTATTTATTAAGTAGTTTATTAGTTTTAAAGAGAGGGTAATTTGCGCAATAATTAATAGCGATATCAAAAAATAATTAAAACGCAATTACGCAACTTTGCCTATTTTTGTTTTTAAAGTTGGCTTACTTACGTGAATGGCAGCGAAAGATAAGTTTTAAGGATGCATTGATGGTTCGAAAAATTCGACGAGTGGATAATTATCGAAGAAAGCCTGAATTGAAATTGAGCAATAACACGAAATTAAAATTAAAAAGCAAAAATTGACGTGAGTGCTGACCACTGACTATTTGCAGGTTATGATATGTATGTCAGCATGTGATGTGATAGCTGATATAGTGACCTTCAACAGTCAACACGACAGACAATCAAATATTTTATGAAATTAATAATCTGTGAATTATTTATGATGTTAAATTTATGCATAATAAATTTTATAACTAATCAATAGGCCAGTTTGTTATGATTTCACAAGTTCTAGATTCAAATTACTCAATTTAAATACTCGGAACTACTCGGAATAAATTTTTATGTTGGCAATAAAATTCGTAGTTAAAATTTTTAGGGACTTTAATTTTTATTTTTACCAATTTCTGCTATTTCCGCTAAAATTCAAAAACGACTACTTTCAATTTACAATACTCAGTACAAAAAGTCTTTAAAGTATTAAAATATATATTTATGATGTTAAATTTATGCATAATATATTTTCTAACTAATCAATAGGCGCCAGTTTGTTATAATTTCACAAGTTCTAGATTCAAATTACTCAATTTAAAAACTCGGAACTAATCAGAATAATTTTTTTTTGTTGGCAATATTCGTACTTAAAATTTTTAGGGACTTTATTTTTTATTTTTACCAATTGCTGCTATTTCCGCTAAAATTCAAAAACGACAACTTTCAATTTTGCAATACTTAATACAAAAAGTCTTTAAACTATTAAAATAATAGCGCAATTTTAAGTTGTCGTAAATAAGTAGATCCTTGCATTTATGACAGTACTAAAGTGTCATTTTCCCAACCGCTAAAGTTAATTGTGCCTAAGTTACATTGATGACATTGCAAGAATATTCTACCCGAAGTATCTATATGTTAGTAATAGATGCTTAGTAATGCGCTTCTGATATCGATCCCCTTGTTCCTCGTGCAAATCCTTGCATGGAAAAGCTAGTCGAAGGCGGTGTCATCAACGTGTTAGGAAACTTACATTTTCTATTTTCTCATTGCATAGTACATACTGACCATGAAAGAAATTCCATAGCTTCACACTACCAATCTAGAAACATGCTGTATATATAAATTGCCGGCGGCAACGCATGCACACTCGCCGCCTCTGCCACCACCGACGAGTTCGCCAACGCTGCTCGCGACGATCGCACGCATTTCGCTTGTCGTATCAATTTACGCGCGAGTCATGCCGTTTGATTACATGTAATTAATTTGCAACGCGCTTTTGTTTGAATATTTTTGGGGGGAAGTAAAAGAGCTTTGGCGAATGCTGGGAAAACTTTAAATTCGAGAAATTTAAGTTTTTGCAGGGAGGGCAAATTGGAGGAAGGAAAAGAAGTACATATTAACAAACTGTGTGTAAGAGTTTTTCATGTAATTCAAGTGTTGAATTGATTTGATTAATTAATGGAACTGCAGTTTGTTTGAATAAGTTGGAACGAGTTCCCGGGTGAAAATTTTCCAAGAGAGATGGTATGGAAAAGTATGTTGTAGATTTGATTTAAGTTTTTCTTATGCGAACATTAAATTTTTAAATTTTCATACATTAAAATAGATTATTTTAGTTTGTTCATTAGTTACCAAATTTTAATATCAAAAATCCCTAAATTTGTTGCATAAATAGTACCTTTTTAAGTAGTAACTTTGTTCTACTCAAAAAGACTGAGAAGATATGACCTTTGGGGTTTCTAAAAGCAGGTTTCACTCTTGAGACCCAAACAAGCTATTGGCATTTGGCAAACCTTTGAGGTCATCGATCAGAAACTTTTTGAAGTAGTTGATCCTTCCTTTGTCAAACTTTGTTTGTACATAAACCTATCGGGAAACAAATGAATCTCCACTTTAGATAAACTTAAGTTCGTAAAACTCCTCTAATTAACACTTTTAAATCTTTCAACTTTTCCAGTTTCCACCTGAAAACAAAACTTCCTTCACTCCCAATTCCCATTTCTATTTTTAACCGTGTATAAATCTCTAGGATTTATTTCTTTTTTATTTCAAATACGCAGGTTTTGTTAGGTGTAAAATGTATGCGTAGGACGCGTACATGTTTCTTGTGACGTTTTTATTAACAATCGTATTTTGTTTTTCATTTATGTTTTCTTTAGTTTTCAAATTTTCGTCAAGCCTCATAACATGTTGATACACCGATTTGGCTATTTACATTTCCATTTTTAAAACTGGAATGAAATGTAATAGTTTTTGCGGTGTAAATTTGTTCCGTTTGACGGATATGTCAAAGCTATGCGTATTGCAAACTAAACTCACTGCTTAGTATGCGGGAAAGCGGAAATGAAAAAGCTCACTGGATGATGTGTCATCCTTGGATTTGTGAACATAAATATGAACTAACATCGAAGACATCCCGTGATATCGTAGATTATAGAAGATAGGTTTTGGGTTTGATGGTGAACTTTGACTTGTGAACTTTCACACGTCAGAAAAGCTTTGATGTGATGTTAGGTTTTATTTTATTCCGTTGGAAAATCGTGTAGTTCAAAAAAAAACGTGCTGGGCATGATTTATAGTTTGTATTATGCATAAAGTTTGTATTTTCAGTTTGACCTAGATATTTAAGGGTTCTCGATGATTGTTATATAATAATGTTACATTTATTGTGCATGTTTAAATTGTTTTGTGTAATTTATATTGAAAAAAAAAATAAACAAATGAATAATGAATATGAAGGACAATGTGTGGTGTAATTACAGTTTAGATTTTCTTTGATAAATATTTGATGAGAATTATCAATATCATTTACTTTCAAGACAAATTCAAATTAAGTCTAAGTATGGGGACTTAATTTGAATTAATTATTATTTAATATTGAGTCATGCAATTATTTTATTTCCTTTTAGTTTCACTCAGTAATAAAGCTTCATCAAAGGTAATACTGTCAATAAGCGTTCCTTTTTATTGAATTATTGATGAATTCGATTATTCTAAAATACACCAACGACGTGACATAATTTACACAGGTTTATAATGATGGGAGAGAAGTTATTGCAGAACCTTTGCAAATTTCTAGGTAATTTCCTTCACTTCCTACTAGTTTCACTAGTTTATCTAATGACAACGACATAGAATCTAACTGAATACTAACAAGAATTGATTGTGTTTAGCTGAGAAGAAAGACATGGACATAATTGACTAACAGTTAATGTCAATATTTTCTTAATTATGTCCTAACGAAACGAAAGTCCACTCTATGGCAATTTAATTAATTCTCGTGTGATAAATTAAAATTGTGATTTACAAAAGTTTAGTATTACTAATATAATAATAATACGAATACGAATCATATCGGAATATGCAGATTTCAACTTGGAATAAGCAACCGAACCCTAAACAATGTCGTCAATGTAAATTGGAAATTATTTAATTAAAACTTCTCCGAGTTAGTTTACATAAAGACTGGAATACATTTACGAATTACGAGTAGATTCAGATGATGTGCTTTACACATTTGAGATGAAGACTCCTATTTCCTTTACATTGGTCTTTAGTTCTCTGTCTATATTATTTATACCTGAATTTGATCATTGATATAATGTATTACAAGGAAACGAAATTTCTAAACTAGTAACAAGTTAGTAATTAAAACATTTAAGAAAAACGTAAAGAATAGTAAAGATTTGGTTTATTAAGAAATGTGTAGGTTGCAAGGATGAGATCCTAAAGAAAATTCTTTCTTTAACAGTGGGAAACAAACAAACAAAGTCACATAAATTGGTATTTACTCCCAGTAAGTAGAAAACCAGAAACTCGCTTTTACAATCGCTATAATTTTTAATTAAGCTTTTCTCTTCGTTCTCTTTTATGAGATTTTTAGCTTCCATATTAAAACTAACAAGAGTTTATGAGATATATGTACAAATCGTTAATATTATATTTATTTCTAATAGAACTATGTTTGTGTTTGCTTTATTGCATCACTTATTGTTTGTTCTAAATAATATATAATGAATTGAGAAATAAAAAACATAAATTCCCTAGCTTATTGCACTATTGTTTGATTAAAATAATTGTTGTATTTTCTATTTAAAATGGCGTAAAAATAACTTGAGTTCAAATAAATGCTATAATATCGATTGTAAATATACATTGGTATATTAATATATCTAACAATTTACATTATAAATACTTTTTTCCAATATTGTAATTTTTATGAAGCTAGCTTAGGTTTAAAAAGAAAATTATAAATGTCAAAGTTTAATATGTATTACTTTGTGGTTTGTAATTTTTTATATTTGGTTGCAAACCTGGAAATTGCAAAAGTTTGAGAAT
>JASKGN010013313.1:0-29465 GCA_030556245.1 Falagria sp. GC000072 | reverse complement strand
ATTAAAATAATTTTTCTTGAATATAAATTCATGACATACTAGAATCAAAACATCAGTTCTGGGGTTATAGTTACAGGCAATCTAAGTCCATGTTTACAATGGTTACAATAGTCGCTGTCCTGCAATTATCGATGCTATTACTTAGCATTTGACACAAAATCATCTCGTTACATGGTATCAATGACATGCGTATTTACATACGGTGATTCGAATGCGCTCCCAGCAATAAATCTAAATGCAAATGTGCCCGTCTCCCGAGTAAATACCATTGCCTTCCCTGCATATTCTTCTTCTTTTATACAATCAGGCTAAACAAAAGTTAGTAATTGATCGGATCTGGAATTTTGACTTCTACTTTTATCTTTTGAGAGAAAAATGGTAATTTGCTAAAGATCATAAGTATCTACTTATGTACAAATGATCATTGGAAAAGTTTCTGTTTGGAAAAACGAGCAGTAAGCTGCAAGTTATGATTGATCGCTTGTGCGGTTCAAGTTGCCGTTCGGTTCACCAACTTCAACTCTGGGTCCAGTCCAAGTCCAACTAGAACTAATTATACTTGTTTTCCCATACACACAGTCAGATAAACAGAAAGAGTAAGAACTCAATAGAACTTCAAGTTGATAAAATGTTTGTTCCGAGTGTGCGAATCCTTGAAAGTTTCAAGTCGCAAGGAATTTTTGTTAAAAGTTTTAAGGAACTATGATTCGGAAGATAAATGGTATATTTATAATTTTGTCAATGTTATGACCAAATTTAAATTTGCATGGAAGTATGAATGAGTCTTCTACCTAAGTCTTTTTCTTGAATTTGCGTGGGTTATTGTATGAACAAGTGATAATCCGAAGAATAATCCATAAGAAGTCTTGTTCTTCATGTCCTTTTGTCTTGATTTATTCCTTTTTTATTGATGTAAATCTAGTAATATAATTTAAGTTTTGACACTGTGTAATGTCTTCTTGAAGAGGTAGGGATGTCATATTGGTCGGAGCGGGAGCTATTTGAGTTTTATCCTTGAAGATAAGGGAAAGGATCCATATGGCAAAAGTAAAACTTAGAAATGCACAAATTGTAGAAACTTAATAAGTTCCAGCCCAATGAACAATTGCGGTTAATTTGCAACGTATACCAGCATAATTGTATGTTTACTAAACACACTCTCGTCGCTTCAGCAGTTCTATGCGTGCTTACGGACTTTGTTAAGCAAATAGTTGAGGTTCTGGAGAGATGAGAGAATTCTGAATTTTGAACTGAATGAAAATGAGGTTTGGAATGTAAACATAGCTTTGAGATAATTCAAAGCGAGTCTTTGAATATGAAAAAGTCAATAAATTATTTACTATGAGCCATGATGTTATTTTGAACTAATTGCCCTTAATCTAAAGAAATTTTAATGAATAATTAGGGAATTTAGTTATCTCAGAGAACATACAGCCAATTTTGGAATCTACACTTAATGCGTAAAGGTTCTAATGAGCCGTTTCCTTTTTAGTACGAACATACTACAAATAATATCATTACATTTATTAGTTATTTTTTTGTTGTTGTTTGGTTGGGCTCATCTCACAAGTTATCATGTATATAGCATTGGCTGCAAACTATCACTCATCAAAGTTATAATGGACGCCCACGTGCGCTACAAGAGTAAGAGCAACAGTTGAAAATAATGGACATGAAGCTGAAGCCTTTAAATAATTGCACAATTATAACTGTTGAATTCGAGGAGAAAAAAATAATTAAGCATTAACCAAGTGGGCAATGTTATTATGGCTGTTGCTATATGATCATCAACAGAAATAAACTTGTAAGAACATGTTTAAAGCCAAATGGTTTAATAGCCATCTATCTATACAGTATGTTTGTTCCCTTCCCCTAGCATTAATTAGATTGATGGATTTTTGGATTTTTTAAAGTTTTACTTACCCTCATCTTAAAAAATGTCAAAGCAAAATAAATTTTTTTAAAGTTTCAAAAAAACTGTCAACCAATGCTAATATTACTCAATGCGTAATAAAATATTCATATAATTTTCCACATTCACTCAGGAAAAATTCACAAAGTGAAAAGTGTCAAAAAGTTGAATACTTCATTTACCATGAAACCGCACTCAAAGTTGAAAAAATCAAAAACTCAAAATCCATAAACATGTCAATAAAGCATTTCATTAATTCGCAAAAGTCAACCGAGGGAAAAACTTGATTTTTTCCTCGACTCCACTCGCCTCAAAAAGCGTTTCGTCATTTACTAATTAGTGCCAATAAAAATGCGCATAGTAATCCGGCATTAATTATTGCTGTGGCCTGCCGGTGCCGCGTCCCAGAGACGACGAATCGATAAAATGTAGATTCATTACTCGATTCTCCGCTAATTATACCGATTTTACTGTAAACTGTCTGTGCATGTAAAAGTTCTCGCCAACTTTCCGCCGGTTTTTCATGATTTACAACTTGCTCATAAAATTTCAATATTCTCTACTTCCACTCCAAGTTATTTAGTGGGAAGGGGAAACAAGATGTTTTATAATTTTCGAACTAAGAGTTCATCAATTCATAACTCGATTTATGTCCTGCATTTTTCCTCTCGATGGCGACGACGCGTTCGGGGTATCAGTTATCTTTGTAATTTCCATTTTCGAGTTCATTACTTTGCTGTCAAAAGGGGGGAAAGTTTGCTTTTCTCGCATGACGGCAACTCATTTGCATTTTTGTCCATAACATATTAATTTTTCATTGCTTTAAAAATTAGAAAAGTTGAAATATTGAATTTTAAGTTTTTTTTTCTTTTTAAACGCAACACACGAAGATGATTTTTATAAAATCAACTGCTAATGGATTGCTATATATTTTTCTGAAATGTTTAATTTATTAAGTCGACTCTCCAATTGAGTAGCACGTACACAAGTTATCTTTCATAAAGTTCCAATTCCCTGCTGCGCATTGTCCATTATTGTATTGCCCCGAGCCCCTTGAAGCAACAGCACGAGACGCAAACATAACCAAGCCTTAGCAAACAAGATCAAGGAAAAACTATATATAAAAAGAAACCGAAATACAAAGAATATTTATGTAGTCAATTACTTCTAGCAATTTCTTTCTTTATCAATCTGAAATAAAAAAAAGATTTTAATTTTAAAGAAGAAACGAAATAATTTTATAAATTAAAATTTGTAAAGATTAATAAACTAAAAGCAATAATTCCATAAAGTATTGCGATTTTATTAGCTACCAATCTTCAATTTACACACTCAGCATGAATAATTTTGTTTGAACTCAAAGCTAAAACATTCAAATAGCTGGAAGCACACACACCACGCGATTTTTATTTATATCGCCGTATGTGCTCAAAGCTCTAGCTCACAATTGCAAATCGATGTAGGTACTTATTTTTGTTTTCTTAGCCTACGTGCATTTATTGCTTCTTAGTACACATCCACATGCATGTAAATACAACCCCTAGTGTGCACGGAATCGCAATCCAATTTGCAACACAAGTATCAATAAAATAAATAAACTCCTCAGTGTGTATTTGCATAACTGCACGAAATCTCGAGAAAAACTTTATTTCAAAGCTTTCGAGTTAATGAAAATAGGTTTTATGGAATTATTTAGGATTATCTCGCTTTTGAGTTGGAAAGTTGCAACCTTTCTTCTCATCTCGAACCCATTGGAAATTATTTTAGATACAACCAGTATGATCAAGAAGCAATATTTTCCCAGCTAATAAAGTTCCAGTTACAATTGCGCGAATAAATCATCTTCGATCGAAAACAAACAGAAATGAATATGCATGTAATAAATAATGGATTCAATGTTGTGTACGTCGTAGGTACCTACAAACATCGATTATTATATGGCCAAAGGTATCGTGCACGTATTCAATTCGTTGCTGCGGCTCGACTTTCGCTTGAATCCCCGCAAATAAATCTTTAAATCAACTTTATGTAGCATGTAACCTGCTTGCTAGGCCTTGCTTATACATATGTTGTTCACAATGAATATTTCCCGAGGAAATTGTCCGGGAAACTTATCTTATGTTTGCAATATCAATAAAACTAAAGCAAGTTTTGATTAAAATTTGCTATGGAAAAAAAGAAGAAAAAAAACTCTTAGGCAATTTGCAACATGAAATTAACACGTTTTAGCAAAACAAGCAGGTGAGATTCAGAGGAAACGTTATAGCTTACATGGATGAGAGAGCAATGCGTGAATTTACAAGCTTAATAAATTAATAATAATTAATTAACTAGCATTACCATGTAGATATTACAAGTATATCATCATAATCCTTGTAGCAGGAGAGAACTTGTCCGACATATGCACACAAAGCACAAATTGGTACATAATTAGTTAACGAGCCGCTCATAAAAAATGCAAATGGACGCTAAACGGACGACGATGATCGCTTTGAGAAGCGCTCGAATAATTAATACATACATTGTTTGCTACGACATCCATTAGCCCTACATGTACCACTTCGAATCTTGCAGGAAATTTTTCAAATAAAAGTTTGCCATTAACTAAATCTTGCAAGGATCAATACAAATTCAGCAGGTTGATGTGGGTGTAGAACATAGGGAGAGTGCGATCAACAACCCGGAGATGCAGTCGAGCACGACGAGAGAGTCGGTTGCATTTGCATCGCGGACTTGCTGCCGTCTCAAGGCCAAACAAGCGGGGCATTCACATGTTCAGCGTCGTCGTCGCCGCCGTCGTCGTCGTGCCCAGCGGAGAGATAGATGCGCGCGGTGATACGCAGGTGAATTGTGTGTATGTTTTGCCGAAGTGATTCGCGTACATTTTTTGTGAATGCGCTGAGACCAGACACAAGGTTAGCTTCGTCATGGGCATAATTACAGCATCGCCGAGTGCGTACACAATAAAACTCGGCTTTATCTCTTCCTTGCTTCTCGCCTTGATTGCTTGCATTGCTGGCGTTGCCACTCTCGGGGCATCAACTTGTCGCTTATTATTATCATTGTAAACATTATTGCGATTGTCACTAATTGCTTATAAGTATGTTGTGGTGAAATTTTACCAATCTCACACAGGTTTCGGTTTTTTAGAAATGGAATAAAATTTTGGGGGGAGGTTTTCTATTGGCAAGAAAAGTGAAATTTTTTTACCCGGCTGCTCAATAGGCCAAGCTCTATCCGGCTTAATAGACCAACCTCTCTTTCCGGCTCGATAGACCAACTTTTTCTGTCAGGCTCGAGGGTCCAATTTCTGTACTGTAACCTCTAGTCAGATCAGGTAATCAATTCGGTTAGAAGGACCATTCTCTATCCGGATCGAAGAACCAACCTCTGGAACCTACAGAGCTAGTTAGAATTTTAGTTAGAATTACTTTGAAGATGGGAAGGTAGTTTTACCTTGGACTCGTAATGAGAGACAGGATGCCACACAAATTATTTCCAGATAATCGTAAAAATTAAAACGCTACTATTACAAAAATCCTATAATTACACCTGGTTCGAATAATGGAAACAGACATTAATGCCGACAAGTCTTGTCTTCTTGAGAGTTGCAGACTTGAAGAACCTGCGGTGTTTAACGCCGAATGCCCTGCAAATGATGATATTAAATGCTGAGATAATTTTAAATCGAGTCCGAAGGAAAACAGCAACAGAAATAACATTTATCTTTTAATAATAAAGTACGCCAGTCGATGTGTATAAATAATTCATCGTATTATCCTCCTGATTGTATTGTTAGCTTATAGTATCTTATGAAGCTAACAGCACACAAATGTAATTAATATTTTTTGACGTCCAGCCATCATTAGAAATGTCTCTATTATTATGAGTATTATTGTAACGTATTTATTTTATCACCGACTAATATCTAAATGCGTCAGCTTGCATTAATCAATCATCTGCACGTCCACGCGCTTTTCTTTGCTCTCAATGTACCTGTAAGTCACTTCTCTTAGTATCCATACGTTTCTCAGATGGACAAACCTAATGCACAATAACAGGAACAACAATACAAAAGACTCGCCATAGCAAACATAATAATTCAGTCTGGAATGGTTGCAAACAAAGTCAAGCAATCTGTTCAGAGGCAACCTTAACTTTAATGCAAACACCTTTGAGTATATCAGTAGCATGTGTATATATAAACAACCTCATACTTCATGGATAGATGTACCTAGATCTTTTTAAAAATGCATTTATGTAAAGTCATCAGCTGCTTATATTGAATATAAATACCTCTAGACATTAATACAGTATACAAATATCGATATAAAAGTGTTACATTATGATGATTATTATGATTATCATTATGCCTAGCATCTACCCTTTGGTAGATTTATGATCTTCTGGTAGCTGTTCGTATTCATGTTCGTATTCGCGTTCAACAATCGATGTTCGAGGCGGGATGGGCTGACGTTCGTGTGGAAATGTTTCAATATAAAAATTATGCAAATCCAATGATTGATCGACTCCATGCTCGACAGTCAGTCGATATAATCAAATTCGTTTGATATCGTCTGTATGTTTAAATTTGTATATTATTGATGTGAAGGGCGCAGAATGTGTTTATGTGTTTGACTGTCTGTCATTGCTGAATATCGAGTGTGATTCGTATTAATGATGCACCGACTAATTGAATAATTTATATTTAATTTGATTTAATCCAAAGATGAGTCAAGTTATTCTTCCGATTATAAACATCTCCAAAAATGGTAGTTAAATTGGTTAAAATGCCATAAGAGGTATTCACATGAAGAAATGAATGTTTCAAGTTTATGGCCTGCACTCATCTTCATTGCAAGCCTCTGCCTGTCCAGGGTTTTAAATATCGAATTAAAAACAAATAAAGTGTGCATCTTGATGTAGTCCCAGGTCATTCAAATATTTTCTTCGTCTGAACGTTTATGCCGTTGCCACGATGGGATATAGCCGAAATGATAGGTGTTTTAATAGTGCCCATTCGCTTATATTACAGTGCTCTGCACTGTAAACTGTTTCTTCATTATCTGCCATTACCGATGTTATGTTTATTTTATATGCCTTGCTGTCTCGGGTTATCTTATCCTTCTTTCCTTAGTTGGTATAGTACGGAATAGAAAAAGAATACCAAAAGACCACAAGGATGATAATGCGTTGAAAAATCACGGTAGCATGAGGTCGTTGGATTGTTGCCAAGTAAAGGAAAACACATCCTCGATAGTCTGTGATATACTAATATATTATTTATACATCGATGGCATAAATATTTGTACATTTAAATATTCAGTTATCTCCTATTATACCATTTTACATAAATTCTCATTAAAACTGCCTTTTTTCACTTTTCGAAACTTTCTGTTTTTATTTAAAAAGTATCAAGGCAACAGACCGGCACTAAACGTAAGTACTAACTGCAGAAGAAAAGTTGCTTAAGGTACTACGTGCTGTACTTATGCCTACATGAAGCCGACAACGACGAGCAAGCCTTAAGACCACGACCACGACAAGACGACGAAACGAACTCAAACGAGAGATAATCTAACGGTGGTTTATTACCAGCTCGGAGATGATGATCTGATGGTCTTTCGTTAGTTGCATGCGCTCGATGCTTGCTGACTCGATGAATTGCCGACTCTCGCTCGACATGGTCGTGTTAGTTTTATTTTTATGGGTTCATTACGTTTAGAAACTAATTAGTATCCGATGTTTTATTGCTGGAAAAAAAACGTGCGCGCACTCGGCAGAAGATTCGTTTCCAACTGAGAGAAATTATGCTTTTCAGATGTGTCCTGAGGTAAACAAATCGCTTCTCATTTCTTCTAATTTCCTCTCGTTTCATTTATACCTCTTTTAGTTTTGAAGAAATGTTTTAATTAGAATTGAGGTGATTTAAAAGATTTATAGATTAAAATGGAAGAAACTGTTATTTTAATCGGTTGGATAGACCAATCTTTGTCCGGCTCAAGAGGCCAACCTCTATCCGGTTTAATAGACCAACCTCTCTGTACGGCTCGAAGGTCCAACTTCTGTACGTTTACCTCTAGTCAGGTCAGGTAATCCATCCGGCTCGAAGAACCAACCTATAGAACCTAGATATTTTTTAAAGGTTTTAAATAAAGTTTTAATTTATTGTAATAGGAAGAGCTGGAATAGCAGAAAATAGAAAGCAAGTAGTAATAAATGAAACATGGCGGCAGTAAACAGCAAAACGTACAAATGAGGAGTAATTTATCTTACATTCAATTCGAAATGTAATCTGTTTCGCGAAACTGACAAGTCGTAACGAAAGTCGAGCCGAAATGTGGTGAGTCAATGAAATCAATTGGTTATCAAGACACGTCGATACATCAGACTGGCGGCTCCTAAATCTAGTCTAAAGTTGCTTTCGGCTTTCAGCGCCCCGCGTTGTAGAATCTCCGTTTCTACGCACACTGCTTCAGCTTTTAAACTAAGTGTCCTGAAAAATCCACCCATTGATTCTAAAAAAGTCTTTTACTTTCCATTAATTATTTCCCGAGGGAGTAAATACGCTGATTAATGCAATTTCAGTTCCAATCAATTTGCTTGAAAATACTTGAAAAGTATTTAAGAATTTTTCCAGCGGGGAAAACAGAAAATTTAAGGGTTTGTTCTTGTAGTGGTAGTGAATGGTTTACGTGGACATGAAACCGGAAACACTCTCTACACCCGGTTTGTCCTTTCGTCGATTCGCTTACCGACTTGCGTTGTTATATCTATCTGATGGCTGAGTTTTCGGGGAGCGTTGAATACTAACCGGGTATATTCCTCTTACACCGCACCCCCTTTACTTTCCTTTCTATTCTTTCTGTCCATTTCTGTCCGTTCAAATATAATCAATTTACTTTACTTATAAAAGGCTCACCCGGAATGGAAAACTTTTATAGTATTCATCATGTAATTCGTTTCACACCCGTCCTGAAGTTCACAATGGAACGTAAGGGATTTAGGACTTATATTAATCTAAAAGTAATATTTTTATTATCAAATTACTCATAATACACATTATTAGGAAAGAAAATTGTAAAAAAAATGAACAGAGCTTTGAATACCCTCATTGTTTACCCAAAAAAAGAATTTTGGAAAAATAAAACATTTTTACAAATATAGAAAGCTTATAATATATAAAAGTTATTCATCCGAAAAGAACACAGCAGATCATTCGATTATGAAGCTTTCTTTTATTAATCAACAACCACTAGGAAAGCAACCAGGAAACGAAGCACACACAAGGAGCAAGAGATTAATTAATTCTTTGCATGGAAAATCCGGGAAGCGTAATGTGCCCACATTTATACGCGCCTTCCAAAGCATAGAAAAGAAGAAAAGAAAAATATGCGCCGCTTAATAAATGAAAATTAATCATTCAGTAATTAAGTAAAAATTACGTCGGTTCTGAATGCTTTCATCTCTTCTTTAGGGCTGCGAATAAAGCAGAATTAAACAAGAATATGAGCAGAAAAGTGTTTAAGGGCACGAATTCCGTTTCAACATTTAATTGAAAACGAAAAATTAGCGACTCAAAGCATTTTTTTTTCTTTTGCGCGATATTTAAAAATTTATATGAGATTCTAATGACAAAACATTTCCAAGTACGTACTGTCGGGTGTTAAATGATAAATATGGTATTAATGATGATTTAAAGCAACCAATTAGATTATCCATGTAATTATGAGTTTTGCAACAGTTGCAATTGCAACCAAGCGGAGAATTTTGCGCCTCGGTTTACTCGTTTATAAAATCTTAAGATTTCAATATAATTGTATGACGTACATGTGCGAATTCTGTAATACGTGTTGAAAACTCACGGCTGACGATGATTAATAATCATTATGTAATTGAGTGCATTTCATGCGCTTAACAATTTTCCTATTGCTCAAGTGGTGCTATACCGACAATTGAAATAATATCGCGCGAATTAATAGCGTGTAAGAAGGTCGAAATCTATTACTGCTTGATTAAGGTAATCAGCACGAAAAAATTGCATCGCTAGGTGATTAAAAAACAATCATAATTATAGTTTTGTTTTGTATGGCTTTAGAAATGCGCTTGCAGTTGCATAATTTTTTTTGAAGTGGGGGTTAATAGGTTTAAGTGCAATAGTATCCGGGTCGAAAGACCATAGGAGTTTATATAGTATATATTTGAAGTAAACCCAATTCAATAAATTTGAATACGTTTATTTTAATTAAGACACAATGAATAAACATCAAGATTTGCATGGAAACAAGAGATAATGACCAATTATTTGTGTCTATCGGATCAGCTTGTCCAAAGCTCCGTAACGCCACTCTTATAAAAAAAATTGTTGTTGTACTGAAACAGTAGTTGTTTCCTTATTCTTTCTACACATCAATTCAAACGAACGTAAGAAGTCATGAAACTAAATTTATTCACATCAATTATCCATATTATATTAACGAGACGAGAAGGAAATTGCGCGACCGCAACGTTTGTTACATACCTTTCAATGATGTCTTCGTAGTGGTGTATATATGTATCGGAATAATAAGTTCCTATTGAATACACACTCTAATTATCCGTCTGCCTTTTCTCCTATAATTAATAGACTCAGGTAAAAGGCGATTAATTATCATATGTTAAATGAAGGAAGGGCCTATTATATCGTCAACGTTTACTTAATGCATGTAATAAGTTAAATATTACCATAGATACACTTTTAAAGAGTTTACTATAGTAAATGAGGGAATACGAAATGTTGATTTTAACTAACTTAAAATTAAATATACATTTGATGAATTTCTATGATAATTTGTAAAAAAATAAATATGAAGGATTTTATTTCTTCTTCTTAGAAAAGCAAATTTATTACAACCCAAATATTTTTCTTTTACTTGTAACCCTGGTAATTGCAAAGTTACATAATACCAAGATTACTATCCTTAAAAGAGATATAGCATAGAGCTAGGGATGCATTCGTTGGAAGCTAGTAAACTGTTTATTTGTGCCGTATATAGGATGCAACAAGGCGGACCTGGCTGTTTCCTGAAATGCCTGCCACTAAAAACAAGTAATCCGAACAAGCATTAAGGGAAACTCGCCTGAGTAAACGTTGGCTCTTGCTTACTCCTCGTCTCGCCTCACAAAATGTCTGGCAAGTAGTTCTAGGAATTAGTGCGCATTTGAGAAGGAAATTCAGATGAGATATGTCTTTGGTTGAAGCCGTCGTGCATCAATTCCATGAATAACACGGATGGTTGCTTGATATTTCAGTGCAAAAGTTTGGTGGCTATGTTAGTTTTCCGCGCAGGTATGTTGTAATTAATTCTAGCTTTAAACAAGATATCAAAGTTAATTAGTATCGATTCGGTCTTTGCAAGGATGCATTTTCCTTCTTCGTTACTTCGTCATTGCAATCTTATTATAATCAACATACCATTATTTTAGTCATTAAAATTGTTTAATTTTCAAGATTGTTTAGGGTATTAAATAAATTAGTAATAAATTTAAAATTGCTTGTATTTACTTTAATTAAACTATGGATATTTCAACATGAAATAACTAATCTTGAACAAAACATTTAAAAGTTAAATTACGATTAGAAACTTAATTTGTTCATTACTGTTGTAGTAGGCAGTAGTAGAAAAATTATTAATTACTCATTACTGAAATTACTAAATACAACATGAGCGCGAACACAAACTCGCGAGAAGAGGCGAGTTAATTATGATTAATTAGTTTTTCGCTTTGGTTTGGTTAATGTTGCCTCCAAATTTAATTAATGAGTTTGTCTGCATAAGGTTATGATGCTTCAACAGGGAAACCAAAAAGTTTACCATTTTTGCTCAAAATTGTTGCATTGGAACATACATACTGGTACTTTTTGGACTTGCCTCAAACTTAATGAAGTTTACTGAATTAGTTTAAACATGAAGAAAAAAAAACAACTCAACACAGAAAATTCACTGTTTGCAGACAAGAGATGCAATGTATAATTGCTTCAGTCATTAGTACTGTAAGGTTTTAATTACAGTAATTATCACTGAAAATTCACAGCTTTAAGCGCACAACCTTACATTATCTTAAAGGTAAAGCAATTGAATTGGTATAAATATAAATGCAAGTTGTTCAATGTAAATTATAAAAGGGCCACATTAAAAGAAAGATAATCACCAAATTCGATGTTTACATTAACCTGCAGCTGTAACAGGATCCATAAAAGTCGCTTTGAATACCGTTCGGAATCATTTACAATCGCGTCGCGAGCGTTTGGTTGCGCTCTGCAAAGGACTCATTTATCCTGATTTATCTATTGGTTATTAGAAGCTCGATTTCGGCTTCGGCGCCGTGCCAACGGCACACAAGCGAGCGATTTATGTGCCGTGCAGGCGTCAGCTGTTGAACGCTTTCAATAAATTATCGGTTGAATCTCCTCGACGCCGATGCACGTTTTAGGGTGCTTTTTTCCTCTTGTTTGGGATGATTTTAATTGCTAAATGTGCTCCATGCAGTTTTCCTTGTTTTTGTGGTCGATAATAAATTGTTAACCGCATGATTGAGCGGATTTCGGTAGTATTGTTTAAACGCGTACACATGATGACTACATGTACCTTATTGACCCAACATGAAAAAATTAAAAATTGACATTTTTTTTTATATTCTAGATAAAGAAAAGTATTTTCAGTTGATCCTGTAAAAAAACGAGGATGAGTAAATCAGCTAATAAAAATACACGTCGTGGTCGGTAGACTGTTTAACTGAAACAGGGATACGCTCGAATGATCATACAGAATTATTATTTCGTTTCAGTCTATTTTTCGTGGAAATATATGCTGGAGGATAATGTGCAACTTTTTGTTATCTTTTCTTCTGCTTGTTACAGCTTAATAAAACCTATTCAAGCCACAATTATTAACAATAACCTTAATTGAAATTGAAAGGTTTATCATATTTCAAGCATTTTTTTTTTGAAACGTAGCAAGAAGATGGAAAAACAAGGATAAGAGAAAAGAGGATAAATGAAAAGCCGAGTGAATTTTTCCTTTGGAGAAAATAACAAAAATGCGTTGGTCGCTGCTTTTAAACAGAATGCGAGGTCATCAATGTAACAAATTCCAGCTATCAGAGCAAGGCTCTTGTCCTCTCCCTACGATCCTTATCTGTTTTCCATAGCTCCATCTGAGGGAGGACATATAAAAGCGGCACGGTATCAACAACAGGGCTTTTTTCAGATGTTACGTAGAAGGCAAAACGCTTTCGGTCCGATTTTTCCAGCGAGTGATGAAAAAACAAACCCTAGGTTTAGATATGTGTGGGTGTTGGATGATGTTATGCCACCCTTGAAAACCAACTCTAGGTGTATCTCTGCTTTAATACTCAGAGTTGTACTAAGAGTAGAAAAAATATTGTCAGTGTAGGTTTTCATGTTCTATCAAAAAGTTTTGATAAATGCTTAATACGAATCCAAAATTTCACAAATTTAAATTTGATAGTATGTGTATAAATATTTACAAATTCTTTTCGGCTACTGCGTTCCTGGAAGTTAATACAGTAAAATTTTGTGTTGAATTTAGCCGGATGGAAAGGAGTTGGAAGTTGGGCAGCAGGCAACCACTTTGGTTTACTGTGCATGTTCATGCGGGTATGCTAGCTCCTAGCTTGAAGCCAAAATACGCGGAAAACCGTACAGGAAATTACATTTTTTGTTGTTAGATATTCTCGAATGAAAAGCAAATCCTCGGGCTTGTGTATGCCATGCTTCTGATTCTCATATCTATCGTCCTGTAAGCTGTTCTTTTACAAGTAGTAGTAGTGGCTATGTTAGGGATGACCAGCCCTTAGGTTATACTCTAAAATTTAAAAGGTCCCCTTGTGTATATTTCGCTAGATTCTTCATGCAAAATCTACAATATCATTATTTTTGTGGAAAAGTTTGTTTATAAATGAAGATAATTATATGTAATTAGTTATTTCCTTATAGATTCTTTTGACTCATTCATCTTAAAAGAGATCTATGAGGTTCGGGTCTATAGAAGAAATGTTTAACCTTTTGTTGTTTATTTCTAGTTGGCTTAAGTTTGCATTACACACCTCCTCGCTAAGTAATATTAATGGTAATGTTAATGAAATATTAAAATACCGTTAATTCAATTCTGCGCGCGTTCAACTCGTACAAATTGTTGTGTGAATAGGAATATTGTTGTGATTAATGTGAGCATGTGCGATTATTGTTTACCATTACGAGTGAAAATGTATTATGAATAATAAAATCGAATACATTGTGGTTTATAATTATTCACTTGTCTATTATTTATTATATTTTGAGGTTCAATATATTAATTCTAAGAATAATCTATGCCATAGATTTTTTTTATTTGACCGGTTATAAATTCTCATAAAATCGTCCAATTGTGAAAATAAAAGAATGAAAGCCTCAATTTAATTTTTGTTTGTAAAGTATATTTATCAGTCTACAATTTTTAACTTTGAGCTCATGAGTAATGATATGTAATCGAAATAGAATAAGCAATGCAATGCAACGATTTCAATGGGTGGAAAATAATATCCCTTAGTTTCAGCCAATATATTTCTGAACTTATACACACACACTCACATGTTGTATATCAATTGATAAATTATAAATCAACATCGATTCAGTCTAGCATAGCAAATTTGCATTATAAAATATGAAGATGCAATGCAGCGACGAGCGACCGGTAATATGCTATTACGACAATGTTAATATTTATTTACCAGCATCAAACGGTTTGAATTACTATAAATTATCTCCAATTTTGTTATGCGAATGGGGATTGCTGTTGATGGAAGGTACAAATGCATCGCTCATAAGGGAGAATTACCCTACTGAATAGGTAATTGTATTCTGCAAAACGCTATTTTAAAAATAAATTATTAATTTTTAATAAATACGAGAAATAAAAATTGATTCGTTTAGGTCAGGTTAGGTGTGGTGATCAGTATTTAGATAATGCCAGTCATGGTCAGCTTGTGTATAGAAAATCACCTTGAAGTAAAATTATAACTCTAAAGCTTGCAAGTCAAGTTTCTTCGTGAGTTTATAAACGCACACTCTCTGGCAGCAAAAAGAAGTGAAAAATTAACTTGAATGCAACCATTATTATACCATAATACCGTCTGCATCACTGTCTGTTGAGTTTATTCTGTTTGGTATACCTCTACTTCAAGTGTGTAATGAACCACATTATCCTTTAAAAAACAACTTTCTGTAGTTTTGTGTATTTTAATTTATTTTAAGTTTTGTTATCCTTATTTTCAGCAAAATTAAGTTTGCGAGCTTTTCTTCCTGATAGAATCCTATTGCTCATAAAAAAGTAAATGAATGAAGTATAAGATAATCGCAGCATATTGGTATGCATTATCCATGCACTGTATAAATTTTGATTGCTTGAGTAAACTGCTCTCAAGCTTATAAACACACAAACAGGACTGTGTGCATTCCGAAAACAAGTAGCTGAATAATATTAAAGCCGAGTTTTCATGCAAACATCGCACATGCGTTGCGCGCACGTACGATCCTAGCGAGTAAATTCACATCCAATGATATAATATGTAAATATCAATAAAAGCTTGTGTGCACAGTAATAATTTCGGCGATGCTAAGTGAGAGAAAAGTGTTCTAAATGATCCGCAAGCTCTGTGTAAATACTACAATGGGTTTTAAGCTTTTATGAGATTTCAGCTTCTACTATTTATATACTTTTATAATTATTCCAAAGATGGTGTTTGTATTTATAGAAATACCATTGCAAAGTGTTAGGTCTTGAGTGATAGAAATTTTGATTAAGATTAGGATAAAGTTGTAATTTTAAGCTGTTCACTCAAAAGTATCAAAAAGCAGAAGGATTGTCAAGTGGTCAAGTAGAAGATGAACAATCCAGGTGGTCCAAAACCCGCATTCTGGTTTTAATATCATATAAGTACTTGTGTCTTCCTAGAACTAAAGATTACATGCTTTACGATAATAAATCTCACATTTATACTTAATATGTATAACTGTATCTAGATGCTGTTTTTAAAGTATTTTTAAGTTGGATACATTGAGACAAACATGTTGTGACTTATAAATGTATAATAATCTAGCATTATTTATTCTATTAGAAGCGAATGTATTATATAAAAATGATATTATCACAAAGGCAGAGACAAACTGCAAAAAATGGGTAGCTGTCACATACATATTTATTTTGTAATTGTGTTATTGCTATAAATAAATAAACATTAGCAATCGCAATTTATATTAATGGCAAGCGTATTGTACTAGAACGACGTTAATTCACGCATTTATTAATAAATAATAATGGAATAGAATAACAGATAATACTGTGAATCGATGTAATCATACAATTTTTATTGATATAGTAAAACGTAATACATTGCAACTTTCATATATCAGTAATATCTATTTTTACCAATTTTTTATTTTAAAATTTCCCAGATTCAAAATTCTGGGGTTTTCGTAGGGTAGTGTCATGTTTGGGCCGGTAGCAATTTTAGATCATGAATTTTATTAATTTCTCTTACTCCAGATTATTGATATTCTACTGTAGTCTTAACACAACCAATGTTCATAGTCATAATACAACACTAAACCAACTAATATATGTATCTCTCTATATGTATTTTATATTCATTATCTTAAAATATGAATAATCTTTAGACTAGACAGACATGCAAATCAAATAGTAATATTAAGTCCCATGAAAATTCTATTATCGGCGCCGACCTATCTAAGCCCATTTACAGTATAATAAATAAATTTTATTTTTATCTACTACTTAAAGACATCAGAATACTTAAACCAGAAGAACAGAATTAACTGATTCTAAACTAGGAGTAAATTTGAAGAAGTCCCACAAGATGAAGAGCAAGAAGAAAATGAGAATAAATAGTTGTACTTCCTATCTAACAATCGTTCGACTTGTGACTTTTGAGTTTCGTGAAATTACCTAATACGACTTATCTGCAAGTCTAACGTCTAACATCTAACGGTTTCTAAGCTTTAGAATAAAACTAATATCTGTTCTCATTTATTCTCACTTCAAAATTTTGTATTTGAATCTAATCGAATTGAAAATTTTAATTTATATAATTTTAGCCTAAGAAAATAAAAAGTATTTTGTTTTTATGGTGATAATACGTAACAAGTACAGAAACCAAATTGATAAATAACGGTTTTCCACGATAATTCAATATAATCAAGAGCGTAATTTGTTCACCTTGATGCAATGCAAATTTCGCGCACGTCAAATATATTCGATGCGCGGATTTCATTGCATCGACCAACAAACGAGAAGCATAAGCAATCGTTTCTTCGGCTATGTTTCCGCATTATAATTATGCAATAAAACGTGCGCACGGTTGATGAATGATGAGTGATATTATTGCACTACTGATTATCACCCATCAAGTTTTGTTTACTTTTAACGCCGGTTTATTATTGTAATTTAATTGATTATGCCATTCACGTGGAAATTATCCTTCGATTTATACTTTAGTTAAGTAATAGTTTGAATTGGTAATTTGTCGAGTTATAATTTATAATTGCAATTAACAAATCTGCATGAATAAAATTATAACTTGAAGATATCCTTGGAAAATTTTTCTTCTGGCGCCATCTCTTGATGATGAGAATCCACCAGAGGGCGTGGAAAAGATTAATTCAACCAATAGGAGCTTTTAAAATTGCTACAGGTAGCAGTAACAATAATAATCATACTAATCGTTACAGTAATAGCATAGAAATTAAAGAAGTAATATTTTGCTTCCTCATTTGTGTGAACAAAACTATAAAGCGAAGAAAATCTGCGAAATTGACTAAAGAAGGAGCAAAGTTCCATAATGAAGAAAAGTGCGAGCTATTGGTTATTAGTGGTAGAGCTTTATGGTTTAGTGTAACACACGGTAAACATGCGGTGTAAAACGTTATTGGTCGTAAAGCGCAACTGAACCAATTCTATTCTTTATTGTTGGACATAAACATTCCGTTATAAAAACGATAACAATTGACGAGTGGGTCATGAAATGACTGTCCGTCCCTCAAGTAAGGAAAAGCTCATCAGAAGACTTCCAGGAATATCGCCGCGAGTTTATTTCATATAATTTATTAGTGAAATCTATGACTTACACAAATTGTGAAAAATCTGTTTATCTCAAATGACATTATTAATCCATGAAAACTTTGATTAATTAAAAAATCATTTATTCATGGTGAGTCAATTATTTTTATTATTTATATCTGAGTTTAATAAAGTTGGAAAAACATATAAATTGAAATATTTCCACCACGAATTTTATTACATTTTTTCAATTGCAATGGAAAGCAACTGCTGTTACAATCGAATCGCAATATATTTTATTGATTGTTGACATTGAGCGGTATTAATATTTCACTCTTGTACTGCTTTAAATTCATAATCGGAGTTGGAATTATTAATCCACTACAGTATCCACTGTTAATTAAAGCTACAAAGGTTTAATGTCAGATTATTTCTATCAATGTGGATTATATTTTTGTTTATATCAGAGTAAAACAGAATTTCCCCAAATTTAATTTTGGGTTGCCTTAAGGGACATTACCCTTTACACAAAAGTTTCACTTATAAAGACAAAAACATATTAAATAATGAAGAATAAAATAAAACGAGTTAAATAAACACTCGACTAAAAGCCTATAATTAACACTGGGGTATTAAAACTTTCTTGGGATTGTGTAGTCCAAAGGCGTGAGCTGGAGAGTGTCATGATGACCCACATCTCATTCATTTTCATATCCATATGTATGAAGTATGTAATGTAATGTTTATCCTCTTTTTATCAGACACGTTCGTTTTGTTATTGAATCATCAATATATTATAACACATGATATAATACATGTGTTCTTTGGTTCTTTCATGTAATCTTTGAATTTCGGGTCGTTGGATATTTGAATAAAATATGAGTTCAAATCTTAATCTGCATATTGTAACCTACTTATTAAAATTAAATATTATATACGATATCACTCTGAGATAATAACATCATGTTTAATTGTAATTATATCTCAACTACAACATGTTGAATTATCCAAGTTCATTGAACGGCCTACAAGAAATTCGAACGAAAAGAGAGATTATCACAAATATTATGTTATATCTCTTTGGTGTGTTTAGTTAGTACACAGATGTTTCTGTTATGTTTGCATGTATACTCGAAGAAAACACATCTGCCGTAACCACTCTAAAATAAATATGTATTTTTGGTGATATTCTATAACAAATTTCATAAGTTTTTTTAATTTGCTAGTGTCTTTATACCAACAAATTTATTAACTTTGAATTTTATTACCAACTACTACTGGATGGAGTCTATATACTTACTATCAACTCTCCAAAAGATCCAAAAGAAAAAAATAATGTTGCACTTGGTATGCATCTAGATTAGAAACAAATGGGAAAAGTAGACCCGAGACATTTCTAAAACAAAAATGACTGGAGTAAATATTTGAATATTAATATTGTCATCGCGTCGGTACGAGCCTCTCATCTTTGCTTTACCTTTCTCGTTTTTCTTCTTTTCCCCTCGTTTTTCTCTTTCATCCTCTAACTTAACAAAAACTCTACCGGCCGCCTGGAGTTGAAACAAAAATTTTTATTAGATCAAAGGCGACGTACTGAGCGCCTCCTAAATATTTCAAACATTTTAATGCATCCAATAAAAAATGCCGCGCGTATTTTTTATTTGTTTTTTATTCGGTGTTGTTTCCTTTTTTTGTTGTTTAATTTCTCTCTAATTTTAGGCAGGTAAATAAAATATTAAATTTTGAATTTAATAATTACTTTTTTTAGGTCAGAAATTTAAAATTTATTAAGATAAAAAAGATTTTGTATAATTGGGAATTTGTTTTGATCTGATTTAGTTTTAGATATTTTTATTTAAATTTTAAGCATTTTTTTTGCAAATATTTTACTTTCACGATGTTTATGTAAGGCAATATGGAATATTTTAAATTCTTGACTACCGGTTTAAAAATCAATTAAAATTAAAAGCAAAATATTTTTATCATTATTTTTAAATTTTATAATTATTGATGAATGTAGAAATTTGTTAGCAAATTTGGTTAATTATTAATTAAGCTTAGAATGATTATTTGCTAATTTCACTCTTTAGTGTATGCGAATAGAGTTATCCATCAATTATTAACCCATCAATATTCTTTGTTAATTATAAATTATTATTTGCCTGGAATTGAAGTGAACTCTATGGTATTCATGTTTACAAATATGCCTAATATTTGATATCCAAAATGCATTACATACATTACTAAATATTCCACTAATTAAAACTAATAATATCAATACAACTACTAATTTGTAATTAATTGCAACTTGACTACTCTAATTTCAATTTTAGTCAATTCTAATAACAATTTTGCACAATCACCACAACTTCAAGAGGGTAGAATAGATTTTAATTTGTCCAAAATGCAAATGTTCAATTGACGGCTTTTTAATTTGTTTTGACATTATTTTAATTAGAATTCCACAACTAGTCTGTATTCAAATAAAAATAACACCTAAACAACTACGGAAATATATGATCACTACCAACAAAGACATAGCAACCGGTAGTGTTTAGTGTGAGTGCAATTTGTAGTTTTTAATTAATTCAGAATTTCGAAGTGTTGTTCTATTGACATATTCGGTGCCGCAAAGCAATTTACAACTTACAAAAGCACGACCTGAAATAAAAACGGAAATTCGAATCGTACACATCATGTAAAACCTACGCATTTACAAACTTTAATTAACATGTTAATTGTCTATATCTAACAAGCATATATATCCAGTTTTGCATATTTTCAAATTGATTAATAAAAAATCTCCTCCATTTTTATTGAAGTTTCCTTCCGGTGGCTGGTGTTATTTATTAATTGCATACCATGTTCTGTTGAGGTCGTTTGGTTTAATTAACTTTTCTTCATTTATTATATGACGATAATTTTTCTAGTTGTAGTACGTGCTAGTGGATAGAAGATAATATGGTGAATACAATTGGTACGTGATATCTGCTGGCAATTCATTACCAACTCGAAGTAAAACACTGGACTGCCGCAGAATTTGCGGTCGCTCCAATCTGGTTATAATATTTTATTTCGTCGTATACTCTTCCTTCTTTGTTTTTCTTTAGGATACGCTTAAGTCGAGATGAATTCTGGCGGTTAGATCAAAAGCTCTGGTCCAAACTCATTCCGTGAGAGAGTGCAAGAAAATGAATGGTTGATCTGGGGCATAAAGTGAGAAATTTTCTACGACTCAGTTTACTTAATATTAAGTCAAAATATACCATTTCATGAATATGTGATATGTGTCCTCACTTCCATTAATTAAAAATTCAAACGTTTTACAGTTTGCATAGCCGTCCAACCAAACTAATTTGATTCCAACCACGACAATTTCAAACTAAAATTAAAAACGTTACCGTTTTATATTTCATCAGTTGCACAGAGTAAGTATCCTTAGCTAGCCATTGCTGGGCTATAGTGTAATACTTCAATTCTTGTTCAGTGCGTTGGCAAGCGAGCACGACGCCGGTCAAACTGTCAGCAGTCAGCTACTTGGTTATTCAAGTCAGCTGTTTATCCAGGTATATAAGCAAGATAAATTTAATATAATGAGTTCAAAAGCTTGGGAACCCGTCTCCGGCGGCTCCTTACTCGACTATTATATCATTGTAAATCTTGCGCAACGTTCGCGTCTCTTCTGCGGCACTGAATTGAGCTTAGCTCTGTGTCTGTAGCTTCTGTTGGCTTTTGCTGACTTGGCTTCATTCCGTTCGGCCTGTTGCTTGTTGCCCACTTGGCGTGTGTCTATCTAACTCTAGGTGTATTCATCGCCTCGGTCCTTTTATCCGTTGACTTTGTTTAGTGGTGACTTCTCTATATACTTGGACATGAAACTGTTAAAACATTTGTATGTCCTCACGTCTACTTCAACTCATATGTTTAGAGATTGATATCTCTGAAATGAGATTCGGTAAAAAATAAATAAAGTTGGCTTCAGTGTCAAAATTGATCTTTCAGTTATTCTTTCGTTTGCTGAAAATTGAGGATAGAGTACATAAAAGTTTAATCCATTATAGAATGTCTGAGATTTCATACACATCAATCACTTTTGCACCTCAAGTTTAGTCTTCAAGTGTAATTGAGTTAGTGGAGATAAATGTGGAAATTTTGGTTTAATACTTTTAGGTTTTTCCTTTCGGAAATTTAAATGATTTATTTCCGGGATTACAGAATTCAGGTAATAATTCAATTACTAGTTAATATAAATTAATCAGAATTGCTGAATAATCATAACCCTTAGTTCTGATCATGCATAACATTAATTATGATACCTGGAACATCATAGTTAGGGGAACCCCAAAGAGATTTATGATGTAATACTTTTGACCACAAGATATGGGTTTACCTATGATCCGTGTATTTCGATATACGCACACAAGATGTTTACATATTTAAATGATTTTAAGCCCTACAATAAGCCACATCGGTTAGATAGGCCTAGACATAAATACATTTAATAAACTATGTCTATAAATACGGTTATAGTTATAGGTTGAAGGAAGCCTGAAGTGTTAGCAGGTTGTATGTTTGTTCATAGACTAAGTTAGTAGTACTATATGTTTGAAACTTAGAACTATTATAACAACAACACAAAAGTGTCTGAAGTTGATTTAACCTGAAACTGAAACCTTTAAGATCTACCTTCCGGGTACAAGGGATCTCAAAGTGTGGGTATGAATGACTGTTGAATAGTCTCATTTGTATAATGATTATTATTCACACAATTCATACCTTCATCAAGTGGTAAACATTTCGTGTAATTTATTAGTATTGTATGCCACAAGATGAAATTATTTATGTGGTTGTAAGATCCCGTGTTGGGGTTGCTGGTCCCCCATCGGGCGCCTCCCCAGGTGGCGGATAGGGGAAAGCTCATCCGAAATGTTTGAGTACCGAGTATGTATTTACTCGGGGCGGACCAAAACCAGCTTAGTATTAATAAATGTTCCAACACAACATTTAAATTACTTCTGAAAACGATGGATATCAAAGATTGGATAAATTCGTAAAAGCAGCTTTAAAGATAAATAATTGATAATAGAATTTATATATTATGCATATTGGCATATCTAGCCTGACTTTAAAGTGACTCATTCAAGAATAAGATGTTGAAAGTAGAAAATTCATGAATTCAGCAATTGTTGTAAAGAAAATAGAAGAAAACAAGAAATCTTGAAAATTTTCCTTGTCGTCGATTTATGGAGTCCGGCTTGAGGATTTATTTATTAGATTATTTTGAGATTCTAAATATGGCATTGGGGATTTATCACTTTTGTTACTTAAATATTGGAACTAAATATTTCATTCTGTTTTCAAAATCCGTGAAAACTTCCTAAGAGAATGCATCCAAGTATGTAACTTAATCAATAATAAATAATCCCTGTCTACGTGGATATATAGAATTATAGACAATAACCTAAATGTATAGATATACAATAAATTTACACTATGAAGCAAGCAAGGGTGAGATATGAAATTGAATTTTCAAAAAGAAAAAAATCAGAGTAAGATCACTCTATTAAAATCTATAACCTTCTGTTACTTTGGTAATCGATTATGTAATCACTAATAGAGCAAAAAAAAATCAACCGACCCTCCAAACGAAATCTAAATAAGATTGTCTAGGATTTTCTAATTGGTCATGTTGTATAAGCTGCGGAGTAACAGGAGTAATCTAGTACAATGCAGAAATTGCACAAGGCATATAAAGGGTGCTACCCCTTACAATTCAACTGTCCACCGCATTTCCAGATACTCTAGCATCAGATACTCTAACATCGTATAATAAACACTTTAGATATGAGGGTTCGGAACGTATAGCAAATATAGCCGAATGCTCAATCCCCTTTTTAAATATCCAAGGGTGCACAGAGATTATATTGTTTCCTGTAAAACTTTCCACACTTGTAATACCCTCCGCACGCACGCAACACCCTCGAAGACCAACTCCGACTGAAAAATCAATTCCATCATACAGCATTTCCATTTTAACGCTTGAGTTACTGCATGGAGGGACCGACGCTCGCTAAGGGTTTGCTTTATTTAGGTTTTTATAAATTGCGCACATGTCAGTCAATCGGACTAAAGCGGCGGTTCGAGCTGGTGTGCAATCTACGAATGCAGGAAAAAAGGTGGGCTTGCAAAGAAAAACTGGAAAAAACAACACCATCGACTGAACCGAACCGAGTGGAGTTGCAGTTGGAGAAATGGTTTAACGATGACGGTGTAGTTGCTTCGCATGAGCGTGAGTTTGCTGCTTCGGGGAAACTTCGAGTGGCTCTCGAATCCGTGGGTTGGTCCAGTAGAAGGCATTAAATTAATGTTGTTATTTGTCTGACGTGTTTCACTGCTTTCAGCAAGACGCCCAGGATTTTTTCCTCTGTTTCCATTTGTCAGAACCCAGAACACGAAAAACTAAGACAAATTTTACTGAATCAATGCTATTATTATAAACAACCACGCAAGAAATTTAACACAATTAAGGGTAGTAATTTAACTCTAATTGGAGCAGAGTTCGTTCCTTTGATATTTGGAACCTACTAATGTCACTACTTATGGTTTCACCCTTCGAATTGAATTAGAAAAGGTCACAATACAAAACATGAAAGTTTTCTTCACCCTCTTCTGCTTGTATTTTCCCACAAATCAACAAACAGCACGCAATTTTGCTAAATCTTCGCCAACTAAAGTACAAGCAAAGCAACCACTTCAAGTCTAAAGAAAAATGATTTACATCATGTTGGAGACCACCCGCCCACCACAACACAAATGCCCATTGTGTACGAATACGTGTCCGCTGTAATTTGTCTTCATTATCGTTAATAAATCTGTTCGTACTTTACATTTTAATTAGAACCCAGGGCGCGACACACGCGCTCTAAATTACCAACGACGAGGCGACACTTCCCAACCGCATATTCAAAAGCTTTCAGTGATTTTCGGTTTCGGCAGACTGCTGAAGCAAAGCCACATTTTACTATACCTTGCTGTAGTTTACTTCTACAGAGATGGAGGTGGATGTTGAATACTAGCTGTACATGGGGTTTAAGTGAGTTTATTCAATGTGGATGTTCATGTACTGGAAGATTGTGTGTTGTACATGTGGGTAATTAAAATGATAATTACATCGCCGTACGGATGATTTAATAGAAGAAAATTATATAGCTGAACGCAAATTCAATTAAGATAATCTCAATCATTACGCACGCGAACGCATATTAATTACTGTGTTTATCCAAATGGCAAAAACCTCTTTGTTTAAATTATATTTCGACTCTTTTTTTATTTCAATTCCCAAAATCTCTGCCAAGTATATTCACATTTTGTTTTCCCAAGTATTTCAAACTTCGACAATTTTCCCTATGCCGATTAACTTGCCAAAATAAACTTTTCAATTAGAAATGCCAACTTAAATAAACTCGTCCTACTGTAAATTTTAATTAATTTTTGCCTTTGCCTCTTTATTTCGTGGAAACTTTCACACTTCCTCGAACTTTCCAAAAAAACTAAATATATGACGGAAAAAAGGGTGCTTCTACTCTGCTCCGTATTTAGCCATCCATGCTCTCTTGCCAACTTAAATATGATGTTCGCTAAGTGCGTTCGCAATTTCCTAAACGCCGCAAATGAGTTGTCGCAGTGTTTTTACCATTCAGCATCAACTCCAACTGCGTTGCGGCAAGTAATAGAGGCAGCACTGAGGAAACTTTGCTGCTGATCATTATCACGTAGCAGGCGAGCAAGCCTATGCTAATGCTGCTAACTAAACCATAAACAGCCGCCGAACTCGACATAATAGCTTATACATTAAACATGGAATGATACGAACGATACGCATTTGCATAAGATGTGGGGAAGATTTGGTGATGGAAGAGTGCTGCTGATGTTGCTTGCTCTCATGGGTTCGTCGTATGATGTATAGGGGACGACGAGGTTTTCCAAGAGACTTGACTTCAGTCGTGGTTGAACTTAAGGATGAGCAAAAAAAGGGTAAAAATTTGCACATTGGATTTGCATATTCTTTCCCATCTGATGATGGTGAGTTATTGACTTTTGAATACATATCAGGGACATGGTGGTTTTCCTGGTCGCCATTCACATATCGGATCATTATGAATGTCCGAATAACAAAATAAATTATTTAAGAATATTCCACATGAATTATAAATGGGGCATTATCGTAAACACAGTCCCTATAAATATATATCTAGCTTGAAGCTCAAATATATATGATCAAGTAAACCAAAAAGCAAAAAAACATGAAGACATTACATGTAACCTACATCGAAAATAAAGTAGTTTGGAGGAAATCTATTTCACCATTCTACTGTCCCACCCAAATAACAGGACAAGCAAACCCCTTCGGCTCCAATAATTAATGAATATTTGTTGCTGGGGCAAAATGCGATTGCGACGAGGTAATAACACCCTGCATACAACATCGAACGCCATCGAGTTGAGCAGTAAGCAAGTCATAAAGAAAATGATATGTGGTAATGGATAGGACGAAACCGTAAAATAATATCAATATTTTATCATCGTAATGACTATCTGTAGTCGTCCAAGTTGCACAGCGTTGTCACGTGTTCAAACGTAAGTAGTGTTTACACACATGTCAAACAATCTAAGGTGCATATGGATAATATGTGAGTGAAGTTATAAGAATATGTAGTGCATGTGTGTGACGCTGCTTGGCATTGACGTCGGAACGCCCGTCAAGCGCGGAAAATAGAAAACGGAAAACTCACGCGCTTCAAATACTCGCGTCGCTCCCCTTTTCCTGGTCCTGCTAGGTTTTAACTTCCGCTAAAATATGTACATTATTAATACTTGTATACACATATCGTTGTAATGCACGCGACTCCTACAACTTACAATCCTGGGAAACAAAATGGCACAATTTATTTTCTTATCGTGTTTATGCTTCGCTTTTTTCAGTTTTCGTTGAAACATTTTTTCAAACTGATTACGGATTATGAGTGGTTTACATTTGCTTGTTGTAAACACTGTTAATTTTATATTACTACAATTTATATTACGTCGTTTATAAAGTTATTGCCGTATTAGATTTTTTCTATAGCAATGTATGAGTGATTGGCAGTATTTGTTTCTGTTGTGATAAACAAGTATTGTTTACTTTGCGATTGCGCGCGTTGCTGAGGATGGTTTTGTTTGCCTGAAGATGCAGTCGTGGTAGAACAACTTACGTGATACGGTGTGGTTATGTACGCGTCGCGGAATTTATTAACATTTGTAATACGTAATTTGTAATTATATCGTAGTTTTGTGTTGATTGTTATTGTAAAATGTAAAATAACATTGTAAAATGGATACCACATCACCATGGACATCACCAGGGACGTCTTCCATCCATCCATCCATCCATGAAGACAACATGAGGAAGAAATTTGTTTAAAGGTATTTACTACAATTTGTTATTATATTTTTCATGCGTACGAAGAGATTCATGTCTCCAGAACTTAATTTGTATAAATTAGCAATTTTCTCAGTTCATTGAACATTATATTTATTTTGAGGTTGCATTTAAGATTATTATTTATGTCGAGATATAATCTAGTAACTTCCCATGATAGAGCTCTCACGCATCTTCATCATATGCACCTGCATCCTCTCTGAATTTTCTTTTGAATAGGAATCTGACTTTTTGCAAAAATTTCTCAATAGGGCCTAAATCATAAAATTAATTTTCTCTTAAGTAATTTGATATTATAACTAATAAATTTATGATGTCATTCTCTCGAAAAACATTAAAATAGAAAATCCTTCCGAGTAGCTTATTCCTGAGACATGGTAGATCCATCTTTGCTAGCTTCTAACATGTACCTAAGCTACCACACAATATGTGAACGCATGTATTGACTGGATACAAGGGCTTGATATTGAACGGTCATGTAAAATGTATGAAATTGTTCGCTTCCTTCGATATCTCGTCCTTCAGAAGAACTATTCCGTTGCGTTAAGCCAATGTTAGATATATAAAATAGCATAAAACGAAGAGTAGCTATTTTAAGTATTAAGGAGCAATGAAACGTGGCGCATAGGTATACTCTGATTTCCTCTCTCTATCATTTCTCTTATAGAATTAAAGGATAAGGGTATTTTCAAAAGAAGGTGTCTCTGAAGGTAACTGTTTCTAAACTGAAATTGCATTATGCAATCTTCGTATATATCATATATAATCACAGAGAATTTCGAAAAGAAATGTAGCACGGTAGATATTAAATATTAATAATAATATTTTACATTTTGACGTTTCCAAGTCTCGAACATTAACACCTTGGAGATCAACGGTTGATATCAACAATTCTCCATGCACCACTAAACAGTTTAGATTTATGTGATTGTTTAAACCTTCTGGCATAAAGTCAGCATAAAATTATAGCACGAGTATAACTTGAATATTATATAAATCTATTACATTCTCATTGGAACATTAAGCAATGCCAATGCACAAGTTCAAATTCTATAGATATCGCGATCTGTTCCACACTATTCAATTGAATAATTGTTGTGAATTTGTGGGAGTCGTAGCGAATCATTGACTATAGGCACTTAGTTACGGACACAGTTGATTGTAATGATTAACTTAAGATAAAGCATGTGAGGATCTATATGTACTTCTTGTATCTGCATGCAGGTATGAGTATCTCTCTGTATTTAGGTGTGAAATGTAAAACGTCTGCTGGTTGGCAATATGATGGCAGACTGATTCGTAAAATTCCGCATGGCGCGTAGCTTGTCTCTACCATGTAATTAGATTTTTATAATGCAATGTAACACGTGAGTAAATGCGACACTTGAAATGTATTACTCTACTCAATGGCTTCGGGGTGCATCTGAACCACTATCTATAATATTGTAATATTCTTCTTTTAGTTTTACTCGACTTAAGATAGATATGCAAGTGCTAGGTTCTCTGCGAATATGTTTGATATTATATAATATTATATTATTATAAATCTTAAGTGATAGGTTGGTAAAAATTGATGTTTCTAGAATTATCTTCTTCACGCTTTGATCTACTCTCATATAAGTGAATTAATTATTGTTATTATTGAGATGGTTCTTTATATACTTTTATTTCAGATACTAAATATTTATTTCCTAGTTTGTTGTCTTTAAACTTTTAACGAATTCATGGATTTTCCTTCCTGAATTTTGTATGAGTTTATGTTTTTATTGTAAAAAATTCTAGATAGCTTTTAAAGAAAATTCTGAATCAATAATTGAAAATTTTCTGGGAGGTGGTAGCAGGAACATTTTCCTTTGTTATTTATTTTATTATTAAATTATTCAAGCTGAATTCATTTCCGTAGCTTTTCTTTTCTTTATATAAACAATGAAATACCTAGAATTATTATTTTACATTATTA
>JASKGN010013272.1:0-21837 GCA_030556245.1 Falagria sp. GC000072 | reverse complement strand
CGACAAAAAGTGTCTAAATTCATTTGTTTTATGTTAATTATATTATAAAATTAAATTAAATAATTTTAAATTAATATACTAATCATATAAATTATGTACGTTAAGATTAAATGGTATTTTGTATGGGTTTACTTGAATTCTTTCACCCTCGTAATGTCGGATCTCATTAGCGAAGATATGATGGTCTTCAAACTTTCAAATTTAGCATCTTAAAAATTTATAGCAATTAAAATGTGAGTATTTACATAATTTATTATTAATTAACATAAAATGCATAGTTGGTATTAATAATAACACAAATGATATAAAATTAATGCAAAAAATAAAAATAATCTTTAGTTTTTCGCAGAATTCATAAATTTCTTGCGTTTTGTTAATTATTCAATTAATAATATTTCTAAAATATATTACGTTTTAAATTTATATGTAATAGAGGCTTCTAGAACATTGAAGAACTTCTGTATGTGTTATCACTTGTTTTTCTTTCCTTCGTTCTCTTTAGCAACGCAGAGGCTGCAGTAGAGCATTGCGCTCGCGCCAGTTACTAGTGCAGCTTATCAAGTAAACAAACTCCGCGCCTCATTTGCATATTTATACACAGATTTGTAATTATTTCCAATTTATTTAATAATTTTCTAATTTTTTGATGAAAATGTATTAAATAAGTGATTATATTACTGATATGCAAAAAAAATCCGGGAAAATTCCGATAAAATTGAGAATATTTCAACAAAAAGTGTTGTTTTATGTTAATTATATTATAAAATTAAATTAAATAATTTTAAATTAATATACTAATCATATAAATTATGTGTGTTTAAGATTAAATGGAATTTTCTATTGGTTTACTGAAATTCTTTCACCCACGTAATGGCGGATCCTATTAGCGAAGATAATATGGTCATCAAACTTTCAAATTTAGCATCTAACGGTATTTGCCCTATGTGGTGGGCTAATAGAATAGCCACATGGTATCCCTGCCTGTCGTAAAAGGCGACTAAAAGGGTATAATTCTTTTTGAATTGTTACAGATTCCTTGCTAAGATCCACCTGACTGCAGACTTTACAGGTTTGCTTAATTCTCCCTTCGTAAGTGTTTTAAATTGAGTCATTATAACAATTTGTCACGAATTATTATTAATCTTTTGGGTTGTGTTTCAGGGCAACAAAATTTGTTCCATTCCCGGGGAACAAATTTAAATCAATTGAGTGGAACAGAAAATTCCACAATCTATCAATATGGTCAAGTCGATAGTTGCAGATCTGTGTCAGAAACATTGGCCCACATCGTGACATATATCTGTGATTATTTGCCTTGGGCATATACCAACAAGTGCGGAACAAAATTACTCGCTATTCTTTTTGTTCTAGGCATCTTCAAGGCAGCCCAAGGATCCAAAATGGTTCCGAGGTGTGTAGCTCGCTTTTAGCTTTGTTTTCTCGGATAGCTTTCGAAGGAGAGTCGTGCCCTGGCTCCCTTCACCTGATAGGGCAGTACGTTATCAGTTAGGGAAAGTCCGCGAAAATTAGGCAGTGCAGTGCGCGCGCGAAATAATTGAAAAGTGCGATTTAAAAACGTATATTCCAACGTCGTGCGCGGGAAATGTACGACATCGAGTACAGTGCGCGATCGTAATTCAAAACCCAGTTAGAAACATTTTAAAATTATAATGGGACAGACTATGAGAAAATTAAATTTCGGGCGAGTGCGAATTACACCCCAAATCGTGTCGGGTAAAAGGGGTTCGGTCCATCCAAGAAGGAAGGATGTCATCGCGAGAACTTCAAACTACAAGCTCCCGCCGTGGGAGAAGAGGAAAAATTTCAACGCATCCTTCTTAGAGGCATGACGTTGATCATCCCTGTCTCAAGAAGCGGATTAAGCTAAGTACGGGTGATGCCCCTTTAACTAGAGATTATGCAGCAAGTAACATTTTGTGTGTTACTCTAAGCTAAATTTCTGGTTAATTATAATGGAAAGTAAACTGATATGGGATCTGGATATATCAAAATGGTATATACATGGCTTATTATAAGTTTGTTTTCCATTGATAACGGCTACTCCCTTCAACACTCATTGAATAATCGCGATTTGCTTTCAATTAAATGTGTAATTAGTTATCGAGGATAAGAAATTATCGAATAACTTATTACTAGCTTTAATAATTAAATCATATTTTGTCGCGTTTGAAATTATTCAATGAACTAGAACGCCAAGATGCCAAATCGTAAGTTCCAAATACATAATGAAGGCATTCAATAGCCGATTTGTGTCCCCGTGTCTTCAACACATCCCTTGCTCTGGTTCAGGCCAAGATGACGGCCCTTCATAATTTTAGAATCACTCGGTCGAGAATTGATGGTTTGTTGCAATTTTGATTATTACTATGATGGTCCCACCGTAACCATTAAGAACATCCATCTCTAGAAACTTATTTATCGTTTCCGTTACCTGTTGTTATTACTATTATTGGTGTCCTGCATAGACTGAATGGAAATCTAATAGTTTGATGAGACTAATTAATAAATTTATTTAATTTTTACGGATGTAATTAAATGTTCAATACTAAGCCATGATGTGGGCCTTTACACATTATTTTTATTTGTAACTTTTTGTTTGTGGCTTGGTCTTGGGCATATCTTCTCGATATAATAAAGAATATATTCAGATTTACTTTTTGTCTGTGCAAGCATCATTAAAACAATATCATAACGAGCTTTAATAAAATAATTTTCTCTTCGTAATTACGAATTGCTAAAAATGCCAACCGCGTCGTGATTATTTTTAAATTCTTTTAAATTTTAAATTTTATGGTATAATTTTTCAGTGGAAAATATTTTACAAAATAAATTTAATAATACCATATCATTTTAATATAAAAATTAAAATTTGTACTTCAATACATTTACAATTTTAAATATACAAAATGGGAGTTTAATATTTCCCAAAAATACCTCTAATCTAATTTTATATATATTACGTAAACAATTGATGATATTTTATCCATTAAAAACATATTTTTTTATGATTTTGATTATATTCCGTGCGTTTGCGATATACGTCACCCAATAACAAGCGAATGAAATTGAAGCGTTGCTGGTTATACATCAGCATATAGGAAAACATAAAAAAGAATGAGGGAGGAATAAGAAACGAAAAAAAAACGAAATAACAGCGTTGTTTGTTACGTCTGCTGGGTAATGTTATGAAAATTCAATTTGGGAAATAATACACATATGAATAAAGGAGGATGCTGAGCCGAGTTTTTCTTATTTTTATGTCGCCACATTGAAAGCGTCGTCGTTGATGCGAGCTAATATTGAAAAAGTTTCGATCAAACGATATTTGATTGAAAATGATACTTGCGTATAATTTCCTTACGCGTTCGGGTATTGCAAATCGATATGATTCTCCATTACGCACATTGCTTTTTTCATCTTACTTTCGTCCTGATAAACAGGATAATTTGGGAAATGAAATTTTGATTACACGAGCAAGGACAAACTAACATTAGTTATTTGCTCGTTGCGAATAGGTGGCAAGTTCATAATGCGAACATTGTTTATTGTGTCTATTGATGTGCAGCATATGCAAGACTGACACTATTCAAGCCGCAAATTCATGGTCTATCCAATATATGTCGAGCTTTGAGATTGATCATGTGCGTTCAATAATTGTAGTTAATTGAATCACAAGGGGGTTGTATTTTAATTATATAATAATTACAATGCGACTTTACAACGGAATAATTCGAAATTTGCAATTTATAAATAAGTAATATTGTGATTTCTAAAGGGAAACATATTTTTGGTCGAAGCTCTGAAGTTAATTAACGAAATGATAAAAATTGAATCAGCCGATGCAATTCTATTCCGACGCGAATTCAGTTTGTATACAGTGGGTTTGCGCACACAGCTTCTGATTAATTTATTCGTTGATTAATTAATTCTCTCCGCCTCTCTGTAACACAGTTCGCACATCAGCTTTCGAAATGTTGCAACCTAACCCGGCGCTACCACCGACGTCGACGCCATCGTCCTTTATTTACAATCCTAGCTTTTTCCTTCTCTGTTTGTATTTTGAGTATTTTAATTAAAAACGGAATAATAATTTATGCATCGCGACTATGATTCCTCAAAGTAGTAAGTGCAAAATATTCTGATTATATTTTCATATTTGCTTCTTATTAAAAAAAGAAAATCAATATTACTTTTAGAATTTCATATTTAATATTGCGATGAAAATTTTTAAAATTTATTCTGTCGTCAGTCATTTTATATAAATTTCACAATAACATCATATTTAATCAAATTTAGCATCATCGTGACAGAAAATGGGAAAGTACTGTATATTACACATTATGTCAACAAGAAATGTCAAACTTCCCATAATAAACTACATAACGCCATTTCAATTCGAAACCAATTTCATATGCGGGCGAATGTGTTACCTGACGTTACGAAACCGACGACAGTTTTATCAGTTTTTCCCTGCCGCGCATACTTCGTCGCTGTTCAATTGTTATCCTTCCGTATTTCCTTTATCCTTCGCGTAGCTTGCTAAAGTAGAACTCTACACCTGTACAAGTATATAGTAGGCGGCGGTTTGACAAGCGCAGTTTTTCTCGGCTTTCTTTTCGATGCCGCCTCTCTCCTCGGCGTTTTCTGTTCACGTCGGATTTATTCCTGAAGCATATTCACGTTTTACTATAGACATAGACAAGCAGCTAGGTGCCGATAGCTACGGCAGACTTAAGAAACAGCCGAAGAACCGTGTGGAAAACTTAGATTTATGATAGGCTCTTCAAAACACGCACGTCACACGTGCATTTAAAGATTATATATACCTACGTGTGGAGAAAGAAAAAATGTGCAAGAAATGTGCAAAAACCGCACGGGATAAATTCGTCGATTTTTTTGCATTTACCAGAGACAAGTTGTTTCGAACTTTATGCTAGGGGAAGTGAAATTAGCTGGAAAATAAAGCATAAAGAAGGAAATAATGAAGAAAAACGTAATGAACGTGCTTTTGTCCTTTTGGTAAAACACTCGGTGTGCTTTTTTATCTTTGGACATGCTTTGGTGATACCAAGATTTTCTCAATATTGAGTTATACTAAGTCTGAGTTGGAGGGCGTCAAGTTGGATTCTCGTCGCATTTAGAAAGTTAGAAAGTTCGAAACTAAAGAAAAATCGGTTGAGTCACATACAATGTTGGCAAACAAGAAGCTGCTAAACTTTGAAATTGTTTTAAAATTGAAATCGAACTGATGGCACGGAATATTAACGCGTCGTAGCTTTTCATAATCAATTATGGGAACTATCAATAAAATATTCGCGAAGAGACGATATTTTTAACGTTCCACTGATTAGTACTAAAGAACGAAGAGCTCTTACACAAATGTTGCAAACGTAGCAGTTTCCATCTCTCAAAATTCCGCTCGCATCGAAGGGATGAACAGAACGCGAGTGCTTTGCTTTGAATAAATATGGAAAGATCAAAAAGCGCACCAACACAACCCCTGAAAGAGGCAAGGAGCACGTTGCTCATGTCGTAGTCGTCAACTTTACTTCTGGCTACAATCGGTTCGTCGACGGCCAATTTCTCTTCGTTACACTTTGCTCGTCCTCGTCCTTCCATGTTGTTGCGCTCGCTCGGACGTTCGTTGCGTTACGTGAATTTCATCCCGAATTCCTTCAGATCAATCTAGAGCCGGTTGCAGCCCTTGAAGTCTTTTGAGAATCTTTGCTCGCTGAAAAATAAAAATGGAGACGAAAACGAACCAACAAGTCGGCCAAGCAAAAGCGGAAGAAATTCTTCCTTGAACTGGGAAATCGCTCGCGTTCTCCGGACGTTTATTACAACGCCAAACACATAACTTTACACAACTTCAGAGAGATACTTCTTCCTCACGCTTCTGGCAAAGTGGGAAAGATTCCCTCTTTGCCGAGTATAAAGAGTTGATTGATCAATATTAAGTTTAGAAATTGTAGCATCATCATAGCGAAATATAAAAATATCTTCCGCGCCACTGGCTTTGCGAAATTGCGTTGGAAATATTTCAAAGCACAAATTAAATAGTTTCTTCACTACTATTTAATTCTCGGTGTTTGTGAGCTGCTAGGATATTGTTTATTTGACGCGTTCAGCAATAAACACGCGAAGATTTGCTAGACATGATAATGCCGTAAGTTTCCAACTTACCACCCTCCGAATTTAGCAACTAAACACTCTTTTAATCTTGATACCTAATTAATGTCAAAAAACGCCTGGCGAATGCAAAAAATGTCTGTTGTTAGCTCGGAACTTGTGATATAGGAATCGCGTCGCAATGCTGCACGTTGTTTTTACGAAGTGAATTAATGCCCTCCAGAGATGCAGGTACTGAGAGCGTACTGACCGTAAAACACAAAAACTCATTACAACTTTCTCTAGTTGCGTTAGCCATATACTTTTGTCGCAATGCTTTTACCTCCTTTCCTAAATGTATGCTTATTCTTTTATTCCTTACAACTCTCCCTCAATTTCAACTTGTTCCTGTTGTTTTTCTTCGTTATTCGCGGTTTCCTTCGCTTTGTTTTATATCTGACATGAAAATGAAACAACTTTTACAAGTCTTTTTAGCTATAATTAATTAATCATCTAAATTTTCATGAAAAAAGAACATGATAATAATAATAATGAAAAAAATGGAAGAAATCCCAAATCATATGAATGCCGTACATGAAATCACGAAATGCGCATTATGTTCATTTGTCTGTCCATTTAAAGATACGAAGAAATAATCATTATGTTGAGCATTTTTTATCGTTTCCTATGGATCCTTGTGTTTTTCCACAACATTTTTCCTGTTGCTAAACGTGTTCTAGCCGATGTTTTACGAATTTCATTTTCTCCTCGTCTGTTACATCACCTCACTCACCCTACCTGCTTTCCTTAAACAAATACACGAATTTCCATTACTATATAAACCCAAAACAAGAAAAAAATTTATATCTGAATGGTTGCCTACAAACATCTAGATTCCCTCTTTCGATTTCTACGTTTCGTGTTTAATCATTCGTTGTGTATAGCTATATTTCGTCTGAACACGACAAAAAACTATCAGCGATATTATTAAGAATCAATCAAAGTTAATGTATTTCGGGGCTACATTAACGCTAACATCATTATTCGTTCGCACCTTTTTTTTGCTTTTTTATTTAATAATGACTGAGATAATTTAATCGGGGATCTTCTCCCAAATAGCAGGAAATAATTATACAATTACTAAACAACTATAAAATAAAATAGGAAAAACATGTAACGACACTGGAGGTCCTCTGTGTAAGGTCGTAAACATTGCACTCCAAGTCAATTAGAAAACAAAGTGGCTGGGCATTAAAACCGCCCCAGTTCTATAGGTATGTTGGGGCTAGCAGGAGCCAGCTTAGTCTCCACTAGAAATTATCGAGGATCCCCGATAACTTTGCTAATAAATTTCTAGAAGGGTAATAAATTGATGATAGAGATAAACAATATACTTAAAGTTCTGCACTTTTAATTAAACGAAACAAAAAATAAAAGATATACTAAATGTTTTTTATTCTTTTTCCTTGGTATCCTCTGATGTTTATATTGATACGTTAAAAACCCGTGAATTTTTGTAAAAGAGCGAACCAGCCACCCCCGAGTGAGTATATTAGCGTAGCTATTGGGATTGTATAACAGGATAGAAAACGCGCAGCAGCAGCGGCGGTGGTTTTAAACTTGGTTATCTTCAGATTTATCGGGTGGAGTTTCGACGGCGAAAATATTTATGGCTTAATTTACGTTCTTTATTACGATGCGGGAACGATGCTTCCTGCTGGTGGTTGGGTCGTGCGCGACTCAAAATTCGGTTACTAAGTGTTTACAAAACACTTTATCGATACAACGTAGCAATTAAATTTGATGTCTGTAGAATTTATATTTCATCGCACATTATTAAAATTATTTCGGAAACCGTCGGGAAAATGAGAATTTCTGCGAAACGTTGCGAGTTATTTCTAATTTAAAATTCCTCGATGTCAAGAAGTGATGTTAACTAAGAGCAGGTTTATGTCTCCCTGAAATAAAGCTCTTGATCCCATCAGTATCAAACGCCTAATAGTATAAGTTTGTTTATCGGGTGAATGATTCTTCGCGACGTTGTATACAAGCGAAATTTAATTAGGTATTATGTATACAGTCGGCTGGCACCTAGCTACCTCTTTTAGCACTTGCAGCACTTCAGCAGGAACGCGAATATAAGTCATACTATCTTAGGGAAAGATCCGATACTGTTTTGCCAGCGCTGCTGTTTGATTGTGTTTGGCTCGGTGCTCAGGCAGGCGAGAACCTGATGTTGGAAGGCATCGCTATGAAGAATGGAAATAATGGGGAAAATATTACCCTGGCGAGGTGCGCGTTGAAATAGCGCTCGTTAACAAGTTGGTGCTTTGTAATGCAAGAAATCATCGTTTAATCGTCAGCTTCGAGGCACGTAAAGAATGAAAATTGAGCTATAAAATTGAATTATTTTCCGAAAATTTTACAAGCGCCCTCGTACCATGGACTTTGGCTATTATCACGAGGCCCAACAATGGGCGACTTTATGTCGGTTTATTAATTAAACGAAGATTCGGTGAAAGTGCCATCATCGGAATTATTATTATCTTGTTCTCGGAAGAACAAAGTTCGTCAATAAAAACTTTATGTTTACGGTTCGTTCCATGCTTGTTTTATTATTAATTTGATACATGTTAATTATGTTCTTAATTACATCTAGTATAGGGCTCGGAATTAATTATGTAAATTTACAAATTCTGAAACTATAGATAAATTCAAATTATACAAAAAGATAATGTGGTGCGCATGTTGGTAAGAATTGAGTGAGATGTCATTTCGTAGCATTTGCAACATGGCCAGAACCAGATGAGATGCGAAAGCACAAATTCGCCCTTTGTCTAATTGACTGGACGACGTGAGCTCCAATTAGCAAATGTCTGGATGTCCAACTGGCGCGCTATTCTCGTGTCATCTAATAACACATTACTTTCTGCCTCTCGTATTCCTCTGACTTTTCATACAAACGAATCCAGACAAAAGTCCAATACAATTCAAATCAACCCCTCTGAATGTCGCGTAGCTTAGCAACTATTAATAAACTTTCCTCTTTTGTATGCTCTTTAATTTATCAAAGGAATATTCCTGTCTGTTGATATATAATCCCTTTTAGTTGTCATCGTATTTATTTATTATTCCTATTTCACAGAAAAGTTTAAATTAAAAATAACGAAAGAGGGATGGTGAGGTGTTTTTGCTATAAATCCCTTTAAGTTTTCATTGCGACTCGTTCCAGTTTGAGTTTTATTTATTTGTTCTTCCTTTGAGTTGGGCCATTAGTTGTATTGCGGAAATGTCCATATAAAACATTTTGCACGTGTTGGTAACAAGCACAGTTGAAGACTTCGCGGCAGTGCAATCAGCCAAAAGCTGGATTTACTTTGCCATTATCTGAATTCGAACGGGAATAGTAACGTGCTAGATCCGTGCTCAGGTCAGCTTTTCTCTTCTTCAGTTTTCTTTAGTTTTAGCACCGGCTGCACCGTGTAGAAACCCAAAGAAAATCGTGCGCCGCATCACTGGTTAATAACTATACTCCTTTCTATTCCTGTTTTATACCTAATGTTGTTAGAAATTTCCACTGAATTTTAAATTTGCAAATTTCACAAGTTTTCACTAAAACTCGAATTTGTCAAACTGATTTGTTATTTTTTATTGGAATCCTAATAGAGTTAAATTTTAACCCTATTTAGACACACACACACATATATATTATAAATTAATTTGTTTTTTGTTCTCGTTATTATCAAGATTAATTTTGTTTGGGACAAGAGTAGAACGATGAGCCGATGGGTAAAACGAAATGCTATGGAATCTGCAGCGCCCTAATTGCCTGATAAGAATGCCTCGCTCGTACGAAGCACGCGGAAACGCGGAAAACCCTAATTCGGCTTTCACCTGCCCTCCCAGCCTGCCGCTCCTGTCGCCGCAGGTCGTTCACCAATCGCATTCGCGTTCCAGGCTTTTCTTTCTTATACTCAAATGTATAATATAAATTTACATTTGCATTTACATCTAAATAATCCTTTGTAAAACCAAACCAAACCAAAAAATGTTTTAATCCTTTATAATTTGAAAATTAAATTTTGATTTGATCAGAAATTAATTTCCAAAATTTCAAATATTTTGATATTTTGTGGGAAATTCAAAACAAAGAACTGGAGAGAAAGAAAATTTTCGTATACAAATACAAAATCTCAATTCCCCTAGGTAAATATTGGCGCGCATGTGAATTTTCGAGTTATGTAAATGGAGCGACAATATTTTCCCGTTTTTCTATCCACCTCAATTCAAATAGATCCAGGCAAGTAGGCCAAGAAAGGAGAGCACGCGATACATACTAACATACCTATAGGACGTACACATTTTGCTTTCGCTATTTCAAATTCGAAATGCCACACACTCGATTTTCGAATTCATACTCGTATATAAGTTAAATAGATGCGTCGAATTTTCCAAGAAAAATAAGAAACGTCAAAAGAAAAGTGCAAATTCACAAAAGAAAAAATGATATAAAAATCGGAAGACGTAGACATTTAAATAAACCGATGAGTACGTGTAATTTTTCCAAGAGAGAAAAAACCATTGTACATCGAAAGAATGGTAAAATGATACGGAAGATTCTATAGTGGAAATATGAGCCGATGAAATGGAAAGAAGCAAGAAAAATGCTCGAGACTTATGACAAATATCAAACTCAATCGAAACCGACGATGGCGATTTGTTACTGGGTGGAATATTCATTGGATTTTCCGGTTTTGTTTAGTCCTTTTGCTTTTATTTACTTATCGAAGTAAATAATTTATTTTCGTATAATGATCTAGACTTTTGCTCAATTTTTAAATTTAAATTTCCACAGCGATATTCAAACTTTGATTAAATATCCTTTGATGGCAAATTTGTAAATGTCCTTTCACGTATGCACAGGATATAAGTGTAGGTAACGGGGTCCATTGTTTAGGGTCAATCTCCTTCCTCATGCATACTCCAAACCTGCCACATAAAACGAACGATGGCTCGTTTCGTTCGATCGGCGGCATTGGGGCAGTAGTAGGTATTACTCCAAACGCGCTCCGGACACATTTTATAAATTTGGGTTCATGTAGGTTCACATAGGTCAGCTTTGCAAGCATTCATGTAGATATCCCATACAATAGCCCACCATTGAAGCCTTGTCGAATGGCTCACTTGATACGCACATATTTATTCATCGATTATTTCCCTTTCAAATTAAATCGCTTCCGGTTTTTCTTTCTCTGGGCTCAGAAATGCCTTGCTTTACTTTTCATTTCGATTATCCTGCTCGCTCCTTACGTGTTTAGTCCTCGAATCGAAGCTGCATTGTGGCATATTAAACGTCGATACATTCGTAGAACGTGCCTCCATACACCGGTAATATAATCGTGCGCCGCCACCGTTTCGCTCCACATTCCACCTTCGAGAATCGCTGAGCTTTGGGACGCTTGTGACTCAATGGCGCATTCGATTAATATTCAGCATTAATCTCCGTATCGGTTACCTACCTGGCCGTGGACGATATCATGCAGCATAGGTTTATGTAACAGACGTTAATGTTACATTACCTTACCTTGCTTGATATGACGATATGTGTAAAGCTGAGAGTTACCAACCAAAAGCACACTGAACTAGACGTATAACGATTTAATTAATATAAACATAATTATGCTAGTGGAAGTTTGCTTGTATAGTATCTGTTTCGATATTCAATTGGTTTATAGGCAGTTGAGATTCGTAAAGCTAGTTAAAGGAAATTCAAATTTCTCATTGGTTAAATTAATCAGTTGATAATTAATGAACTGACAGATTTGAAATTAAATTAAATAAATTGATTTAACTTTAGTTTTATTTAACCATTTAGTTAACGATAACTAACTGGGAGTATGAGCAAACTAAATTCTATTATCATATTAAAAATATAAGGTTTCGTTAAACAAGATGGTCGGCGTAGTTGGACCTAATGAAAGGGTTAAAAGATAATGTTTGCCTTTCATTAAGCATTTATGAACTGGAAGGAGTGAGTCTGGTTACCTGATTTACAATTTGCTTCCCATTCGCCTCCGTTGTATCAATTTCATGAGCATGAAACCATAGTTATCGGCGTGTAGCACATCCAATATAGTTTTATGAACGTTTATTATGGTATTGCTGTGTTTCTTATATACACATATCCTTCGGGTTTACGTTCTCAGAAGATGATTATGCTACATACATTTCCATTTATAGCTAACTACGTTCATACACAGGGAGTCAGTCAATCAATTGTCAATTTTCTCCGGGCAGTTATAGTTTCTCCTTCTTTTCTATTATTTATTTGTTAGTTTTATTAATGAATCCGATAATAGTTTAATAAATTCGCTCGTGAGAATATGTTAGTCCTTGTTTTCGTTCGAGGAGCGAATTTATTGAGAAAGTGCTACATCCGATCTGATTCACTGCACATCGTTAGAAAAGACAGTTACGCGAGGAATTACGTCAAGAGGAAGGAGTCCACAAGCCTCCGAATTTATATCACACGCGAGATAGAAGCTTTCCTTCCTCGGGGTGAAGTAATGAATTTTCTAGATATGTTTTACAATGCTATAAAAGTCGCAGTCATCTTGAACGTATGTCACCTACATCTTTGGCGAAATCTCCAATTTAGTGTTGGTTAAAGCCGAAGTAAAAATTCCCCAGGACAAAAAATGTATTTGAAACTTTTTGTGGAATTTAATAAATAGAGTATGAATTGTTCTATAAGTCTTCGACATTGCAACATACTTAGATGCGGTATTAATAGAGATAGATGACACGACATTAGTTTTGTTTGCGTTGCGGCCCCCGTTGGTGTTTTCCCTCTTTTCCTTGTCAATTGCGAGAGAGTAGCAAATGCGGGTGAAATATTCTTCTCCCCCTTAGAGCTACCCTTCTTGCTCCCAGTCCCACTAGTGCTAATGGATGAAATTTATTATCATTATATTCTCGACACAAAGATGCTTAAGTACCATTTACATCTCGTTTTATATACGTGATCTACACACGCTTTTCTTACTTTGGAGTTTTCAACAAAGCCGCGTGATCAAAAAATTCAATGCCATTCGACAATTGCTCACGACAAATTTAATTTTATTCAAATTACATTTGCTAATGATTAATTTTTTTATCGCGTCTAAAGTAGAGAGATGAGCAAACAAAACTCAGTTGGCATCGAAAGAATCTCGCTTTTTATCGCGTACACACACACTCACCAGTAATCGATCAATCTAATATCAATTTAGTTGGAAATTCGATTAGTTTTTCTGGTTGAGATAATGTTTTAGCGTAAATCGGTTTTTCGGCTTCGACGGACAGACGGACGAGGCGTTTTTTTCTTTCGCCACCCACTTCTTTCATGTTTTTGCGAGCGCGCTTTTTTGTTGTGCGGTTCGAACTGAGACTCGCTTCGCTCTCCTCGAATTTTCTTTTTTTACTTAAGCGAACGCGGATAATCCGTCGCAAATATTCAGAAATGTATAGCTATTGGAATTCGAAAGAAATTACATTGGTTCTTAACGTATTTTCTCTCGTTTATATCTCGTCGTGACCCAATTTTCATAGCTTTTTTCTATACGGGGAGTTGTCGGGGGGAATTATAAGGCTCTGATGTATTAAAAACAAGATAAGCCTAGATTTATGGAAACTCCAAGGTGCGATTGCTCTCGAAACAAAAAAAATGGGATAATTTATTCATGCGCCAATTTACGCGCTTGGTCGTTTTGTGGTTATCACTTCGCGGCATACATTTTTAATAATAATTTATTAGTAGCTATAAAAGATTTATTTGTTTAAGTTTTTAATGTAAATTTAATTAATGCGTCTAACTTGAAATTGCTATAAATCTTATAACTCCTAATTATTTTGATTATTAAATTCCGTGTAACTACTCAAGTTGAGACAATAAATAGATGTAAGCATTTGTAGTAGTCTTAAGTATAGCCGAGTTAATCAAGTTCGTGCAAAATCCGTGTTAATATATGATACTTGTAGCAATCGCAAAGGTGAATTACTCCAGTCGAGAGGCATAATATTTGTATGCGGCCCGGCGCATTCGCCCGAAACTTGTAACAACTAAATTCATGTTGCATCCGCTTTTGCTTACCAAAAAGCCAGAAGCAGCAAGCATATGCATACATTCGCCAATTATATCCATCCAATGCGAAACACCTTCTTCCTCGGCAAGAGTTTCGGTAACACGAGCTGAAGGGTACAACAACTAAGCTTTGTGGATTCAGCAGCACGTTCCCGAACGTTGTACTTCATTTACATTGCATTTAATAATGCAACAACGGTGCATGTGTCGTCTTTCTTTGTTAATTTGTTTGGGCCTTTCGAGTTCGTAACGAGTGCAACGCGGATGTAACCTTAAGGCAAAACCAACTTCAAACGACGTTGCTAACTTCAAAAGTCCCACTGTGAACGACCATAAGCTTTGCGCTTTACTTGATCGTTGGCATCCATGTTTGCCCTTTGCGCGCCAATTTTTCCTTGCTTTTTGTTGCTCTCGATACTCGCTTTGTGTTTTAAGAACGGTCTCAAAGCTCTGGGTTGGTTTTCGTTTATTCTGTTCTTATATTGTTGGAATCTCGGATTTTTTTCTTCTCTTCCCTTAGAGGGATTCCAAGGTTTATTTATGTTGGCAATTTTATTTTGCGTGCGGCTGCGTAAAAGGTATAAGAAATTGTTCTATTATTTGGCCCAAAATTGCTATCGATTGCTTGCAATTTGGTAATGTAAGTTTCAAACTACAAAAAGCTTATTAATGTTTCATGTCGTATATAAACTCAAATAACAACGTAGAGTAAAAGAAACAATAAGAAAAGTTTAAATTCGTGCATGTGTCCCAACACGAATATTTGCGGTTTCTTTCTGTGGTAAATGTGAAATGTCAGAAGCGTCAAAATAAATTATTAAATATTCTACTGCTGTATTTTCAACTTTTATACTTTATTTGCATTTGCGTCAAATGAAGTTTTATTAAATTGCAAACAATGACTTATAAAAATGGAAGAAATCGCAATCTAAAAGGGCTCTAACTTTGCATGTGTCAGTGAGCGCCACTCTCATATACATACCCAAGTAATTCTCAGGAAAGAAATGATTAATAAAACGAACAATGTTCTAACTATGACCTTCTTAGATAATACCTTGTTATGTCTGGTTATTCAATTTCCTTATTTTCCTAGTCGTAGATATTTCTATTTTTCAATTTACTTCCAATTGTTTGGTTTCCTCCTGCTTTCTTTGCAGTTTTCCGGGACCTGCATCTGAATAAGTGTTTGCACGGTTTTATTTTTGTGTACCTTGGTAGTATACCATGCTATATTTATTTTTGGGCTTTATTTATTTATTCTCCGGCTCGCATCTGATGCGGGGCGGCCAACTACACCTCCGACTCTACGTGAGCAGCTCGTTGCAAGTTTATACGATGTGTGTGTGCATGCATGCTAAAACTCTGTTCAAGTCCACAACTCGTTTTCCAACCAGGTGGATGGATCTCCAAAGTATGAACTTTCCAGTTTAAGTTATGTTTGGTTATGTTCACATATCGTTTCTATTATTCTTACTTGGGATATACTCGGGATATATTTGTTTCATAGAGTGTCTGATATTTTGAAGGGTGATTTAGATTTCCTTGCAATTGTGAAAGATTTAAAATAATCTGTAGTATGAAATTTATTTTAAAATTTATTATTGTTGATTAAAAATAATTTTCGATTTAAGAAAGGTATTTAGGGAAGTTTGTGAACATTCTGTATAGAGGCCAAAGTGCAGTGGAACTAGTTTACGCAGTTATGAAAAATTGAGTTCTATATGAAACCAGCAGCTATATTTTCCACATTTCCATATACGTAAACAATATAGTGCTTGTTTTCACTCATATATTTTACGTTTCTACAATTGTTCAAACAATATCTCAATGTAATATGAAATGAATAAGATTAAGGTATACAAAGCTCATGTAATCTAGAAAGGCATTTATTCAGAATTAGTTCAAAGTTGTTAATAAAAGAATTAAAAGAATAAGGTTGTTTAATAAAATAATATACTTTACGAGCTACACTGCCAGTAGTCTTTGACTCTTTGGCACTGAACAGTCTCTGAGCGAACGTCGACTGAACACACTACAACTGAACTAGGGCTTAGTAGTGAGTGCCTTATATTAACTGAGTAGACCCGTTACGTTATTTACTCCAACTAATAAGAAATTAAAGTTGAAATTAAAAAAATTTAACTTCAACAACTCCAAACAATACTTAAATAAAATATAGAATATATAAGGTAGCCAGGTCTAAAAGTCACATTTAGTGAGTTTTAATTAAAAGTTGGTAATAAAAGAATTACTGTCATTAAGAATAAAGCAGGAATGATTAACAGAAGGCAATGAAAATAAGAATTAGCGAGAAGGTCATAAAACTTGAAAGATTAAAGTTGAGGAATGTAGAAGTATAAACTCCAAATCGATTACAACAACTTCCAACGCCTGGAAAAGCCAAAACTCCTCGAAAACTTCAAAAACCAGGCCGTTTCTTCTGATGTTACTGTTCTCGCAATAAACTTCAAAAAGTTAACGAACGCCTTATATTAACAAATTGCCAATAAAACTTAAATCCTTACTTTTGGAATATTTAAAATGCAAAATCATTAATATAACTTTTAAAATGCGAGTTTCTAACAAATCTAGTTTGACCCAACAATAAAAAAATTTCCGCGTCTAGATAGAGAATTTCCCAACGCGGTAGGAATATAGATAGCTATAGATATTATTTTTCATTTTTGCGAGTAGTTTTTTCTTTGCGGAATTCATTAATCCGGGCGCGAGCGTCCTGGAAACGTTGCGGTCGTCTAGAAATGCGAATTGCAACAGGATCCGTATGCGTTGCATGAAGCTTTGTTCGCCTCCCTTCGCTCGTTACACCCACACGACGCTTTTGCTCACTATGCCAAAACCTCCATGTGATGCGAAATAATGGAGCGAACTATTTTTAAATTAAATTTTATCTTCGCTGTTTCTGTCTATAACCACCTATCCGCGCATATAACGGTATGCCGGCAAATTGTAGGAATCTATGAGGTAAAACATAGGCATTGTTGTAATGCTGATGGTGCATCTTTTCGTTCTTTTCTAGTGCATAACTTAGCGCTTTGTATAAAATAATTAAAAAATAAAGGCTTCAGCTTTTAACCTTTGAATAGCAAAATGCTTTTTAAAGGGAGCGCAATAATAATTGAAATAAATTTTATTTTTATCATCGTTCTAGAAGACTTAATTATCTTATAACATATGTGAGATGCGAATATGGAAGTTGCACACGTAATTGCAGCTGAATTTTATGGCACTTTATGAGGTCGCGTGGTATAACAAATCTTGGAAGAGTCGTTTAATGCACATAAAGGTGTATAATGTACATCTCGGTTTGAATATAATAGAAATTGCAGGTCGCATATCCTTGCATGCACAAAGTTTCCGCCATGTCTTTTGGCACTGATGCCGCAAGTTGTAATATATTCGTTTAAATGCTTTCGCCCTACATTGTACAACCAGGAGGCAGTTTTAGCTCACTGTTGACTGTTTACGATACCTTCCAGCAATTGAAGAATCGTAACCGCAGGCAGACACTAACTAAGAAAAGACGACGACATCCTACCATCTTCCTTGTCCTTATTCTCGTCCTTGCTAGGTAGAATAACCAGAAAGTGGAAATGTTGAGAGTTGGTTTCATTACGTTTTGCTGCGAGGACAATGAATATTAAGTGCTATTAATTTTGGACAAAATTATCGCCGTCTTTGCATACACTCCTATAGTTGTAGTTTTGCCGACGACTCGTTTTGTTACTAGTTTAATTTATTTACTCGCAGTTAGTTACTTGGTCCAACTTGCACGCATAAATAAGTCTTGCAAATATGGCACGGATAATATTTAGTGTTTTATGAGACGTCTGATAAATTATTGCGTTCACCTAGAAGAGTGAAAAATAGTGCGAAAGTTTTTCGTCCTTGCTGTGAAAAGTTAAGTTTTATTGATAGGGTGACCAAGACAAGTAGGAAACAAAACTACAATTTATGCAGACAGTGTTTACTCTCTTGTATGTACAACAATCAAGAGACGCATTGTCACGCCTTGCCCGAGAGCTGTTAATTCGCGGTCGTCGCTGCCTAAAACTGGGAATTTCGGCTGTTGGCGTTCTAGCCCAGGCAATTTCTCGCTGGTCGCTGTAGCCGGTTTCCAGCTTGATTAATTCCGCCAGTTTTCACCATTTCCACACACAACGTGAAGTTATGTATTGTTGCATTTAATTTCTCGCCGTTTGCCTTATTATTTACACAAGGGCCACAAACTATACAAAGTCTTGCCAAAATCAAATCAAATTCATTTCAATTTTTTAAATTAACTCATTAAAAATTTATTTAGGCGGAGTATCTTTTAAATGAATTTGTTTTAACTCTCGTTGTAAAATGTTTTTGGGTTTGAGGTAGGAAATTGGATTGTTAAATATTCCGTAACTCTGGGAATACTCAGTATGAAAATGCGGTAACTCCTTGTTGGTTTTCGTTAGTTTCGGTATATATTATATTCCTGTAGGAAACCGTTGTTAACGATGCAAGCAACAATACAATGGATATACGTCGACCCGTTTCCTTTTATTCACACCCTTTCTCTTTACAACAAACAATCATTTCATAAATTTTGATGGAAAATTAGATTTTTGTTATTCAATTAAAGTTTGTTAAATTTAAAGTAGGATAAATTATTTTTATAAGGAGTTTAACTGAAAGAAAACTGAACGAATCAGTGACTGAGCGTAGCTGTTCACGCTTCAACGTGATATACTCTACGCGAGTCACGAGTAGTAGTCACTGACTCTTCGCGACTGAGCGGTCCTCTGAGCGAGCAGTCATAGGAGACACTCTAACTGAATTCGTTTTCTTACTTACTTCCACGGTTAAAAATTTACATTTCAACAAGTAGTTCTAGCAGTGTTTACTTCCTAACATTAAATTCATAGCAGTTATTGCTTCCGTAAATTCGCAAATAATGCACCATACTGTAATAATAACTTATTCATTATTATCGTGCTCTCGTATTCTTCGTGTTCTTTGCACGAATGCACCAACCCCTATTGATAGAGAATGCATGCCTTTATAAATACGAGAAGACGGTATTTATTGAAAACGTGTTGTGGGGTTGGAAAGCAGTTCTGTTATAGTTATAACAATGCAGGGTTTATTTATCGTTTTATTCTTCGAGTGTTTACTCGTTTATTACTCTTTGTTTCATTCTGGTTGTTACGTAAACTGTTTGCGAATTATACACAAGGGTATACTTAGTAATTGAGTCGGTGGTAATGTAGTTCAACTTCGTTTAAGAACCATCCTCATCTTGAACATCCAAACTTTTCAAAAAAAGAATTTACGTAAAAATAATAATTATTTTGCTTTGGTATTTTTCGAAATTTCATTTTAACTCCATAGCAGAAGTCTTATAATAGCACAACAGTTGATGACAATTATACAAATGAGAAGAAATCTCGAGAATAATAAAACCTTTTCCACCGAACAAATTTGGAATGAATAATTCATATTTCTTTTCGATTCGTTTTCTTTTTGGCTTTTGTCGCTTTGCTTGTTTCGCTTTCTGCTGTGTTTGCATCGCGAATTAATGGATATACCTCTTGCATTGCGGTATGTATGCAGTGATTTCGATTCGCGCGTTCTATAGCCGTTATAAATACAAATTTAAATGTAAATGCAAATGAGTTAGATAAATATAAATATACACACGATGTTAAATGAACGAAACGCGGAAAGTCGGGCTTGCCACAAAAAGTTGAAACAAAACCCACCTTCTTGAAGATGGCGGATGTAAATGATGTTTCTCGGTTTATTATGTGGTATTTACCTGAAACAAGAGAATAATTAATAGTACTACGAACATATTACTCTTACAAGTAATTAATTTTAATGCTGCACAAGATGAATTGTTACTATTCTTGATCTTGATGTTTCTAGATAAATTTAAATATTTCATAAAACATTTTTTATATTTGTTACTAAAATTATCCCCGTAATAAATTTAACAAATCCTCGTATTAAATTAAATACACTTTCTTTACCAAAAAAAACAGAAACAATTATTTATGGTAAGTGTGCACTTGTTACAACCCAAAACTAGCAAACTAACACTTTCAAATTTCGCATGGGGTTGTTTTGTGTGCGTTAGTTTGCAAACACCACAAAAGTTATCGACTTTTTGTGCGTCTCTCTTTAGCTCACCCACAGCAAGCCTTTTTTCTCTCGATTGCAGCAGCTACTTTACGTTTTTGTATTTTGCTTTTTATTGTTGCTACTAGCTAGGACGATACCTAGTCCTGTCGGTGTGTTGGTCCTGTACGTATATACGTCGTAAATACAATGGGATTAAGATAAAGCGAATCTCGGTAATCCGACTATTAGCCAATTGTTTGTTTTCAATTCAGAAATAAATTTTACTTTAGTTAGACTAGACTTTATACTAAAGGATTCCCTTATTTTTTCATTTGTTTTCCCTTTTTAATTTTCGTGTGTTTTTTAGAGATATATTAGGCCAACGAAGTTAGAAATTGCGGTTGTAGTTTGTTACAAAGGTAGTTTTGCAAGAAGTAGGATGAAAATGAAAACCGTAAGTTATGGCCAGGATAATGCAATCTAAATTAGCGAAGGAGGAAGCTCTCACTGAGTTAATCCGTTCTCGTCTCGTTTTCTTCCATATCCATAATACAAACATTTTACGGGAGGGTTGGTAACGAACCTGTGCACAAAACTAACCACGAAGCTTGTCTAAAAAGGGGTTAGAGAATATTCTGCTAAGAAACTAAAGAAATGATAGGCGAGCGTAGATTCTCATTTGAAAATAAGTATCTAGTAAACCTTTAATGTTAAATCAAAATTTAAAATTATTAAACTTTTATAGGAAATTCTAAACCAACATAGAAGAAGCCGTAAAGAAACGAAAGTCTAGAAAACAGTAAGCAAAAGAGAGTGGAACACACGCCTGTGTGCGGTATCTGCGACTCCTGTGTACACAAATTAACCAAATCCGCCATAAATCCGTTCATAAAATCGCTATCTGCCATCCAGCATAGCTGCCAGCAGCTATCCAGCCTAGTATAGCTTATTCAGGCTCTGTTCCAGAATCTCCACTCCTCATAACCCGAAACTGTATGCGCTCGAAGATCCGCTTCTCCTGCTTCTTTAGTTCTTCTTCATAAACACCATCTTCAACAGTAAAAAACTTCAAAACTACTTATGATTATTTTTCATTTATTTTAATATGCCATTTTAAACTTAAATTCACGTTTTGTTCTGTCACTTTTTGTCCCTTGACATTTCTTCGGGTTTTCCTATTTCTCGTTTTCGTAAGGACTAGCTGACCCTTTACACTACGAGTTCAAAAACTCGACAAGTTGACCCTAACCCGGATGAGAAAATCGCCGGAAAAGTCACTCCCGTATTAAAGTGAATACCAAACTCAATTTTTAGGGTGCCTGATTTTTAGTTTACTTTTTGTCTTTCACTTTTCTGTGCTTCATCTTCATTTCTATTTCAAGTTTATTACTTGCCAAGAAAGAAAATTAAATTTACGCTTAGAAAAACTTAAATATAATAAGAACACGGAGGAAATATAACTAAAATGATAA
>JASKGN010013261.1:0-21354 GCA_030556245.1 Falagria sp. GC000072 | reverse complement strand
GTTGGCACACAATAAAAGTAAACGCTGCGCATACACCCCATCTATATACAAGCAAACTGCTCATAATGCATTTATGGAAGACGTTGAGTGCCGCAACGTTTCCGCAATTCCAACAATTCTTCACAAACATTACCCCACATTATTATACATTACCTTCTTCTTTTTCCTTTCTCAGTTCCACATGCGACATTTAAATCTCTGACCACAAAAAGTTAAAGCAATTAATCCGAATGAAAACTCAATATGTTGAAGTGAAACCAAAAATTTGCTTGTACACGGAAGTAAAAACCTCTGGGGCAATAACTAACCCGCATCGGAGAAAAACCTTACAGCCGCCGGGTAGAAAAGCGTGATAGCGATATCGTTACGGCCAAAGGCTATATTATATCGGTGGAAATGCTATTAACATAAATTTAACTGCTCCGCCAGTCTAACTTTTTATTACTTTACTTTATTTTCTTTCTTTTCGACTCGCGACGCCCCTAACAACACCAACGCGTTCGTTGCAGCTTCTTTAAAAGCATCAGATTCCGAAATGAGTTTTTATTTTATCCACGCACAGTTTAACTCGACTCTTTGCTACTACGACCAACTTTTGACTTATATCTTAAAAATTAATTCTCTGTGCTGTGGTATTAGAGTGCACTAAATTTGAGGACGTCTCATTGCAACGGCTGGGAATGACAAGTTTTCCCGCAGTCTTATTTCCAACTTGTTCTTTTATTTAATTTTTATTGAACACAAATTATTTGTATAAATTAAGCGATAAATAATACAGCAGCAATGCCTATAGCAAGCAGATGTAATTCAATCAATGTCGTATTGTTATATGCCACCGATAAACCCTCCTGGGTTTCATAAATCTTAATTTTTGTGAAATTGGTCTTTGTGCTAATCTGGCTAAAAATTTTAATTTCAATTTTTTTATAAATATATTTAAAGTAACACGTATTAAGACATGTTTAAAATACCTACGAGTAGTTACAATACTTGACTTGTTCCTGAAACGTGAAGAAAGGAAATATTCATCTTTACTTTCCTCGGGTATAAGTTTTAAGTAATCCCCACTGAATTTCATTAAGGCTACTTCTTGAAATCTTAAAGAAGATGTAGATTCGTTGAGATCCTTAAACTTGTGTTCATCATCCTGCTGTAAGTTTAACACCATAAGTTTAAAATAATTTAATTTCATATCACTCAAACTAAAATCTAAAATTTTATAATTGTTACCTCCAGATGAGTTTCAAATAGACAATCCAGAAAAAAATTAATTACAAGCAGAAGAATAATTACTTGTTTCAAGCAATTTATGAGTGTCATTTTGACATATAAATTTGAAATACCAAACTAATCAGATTTTCTATGACAATTAGAAATATCAATCATATCATCATCATTGTTGCATTGATCGTGGAAGTTCAAAACAGCTTATCAAACAACCAATAAAAAAAGCCTACAACAATTATAGCTTACCAGATAAAACAGCTCTATTGGCATAGCTCCAATATTTAGTGCGTTATAGATCAATACAAGCATCAGGAAAATTCCATTCACAAATATAAATATTTTCATGTACTCTATATATACTTATAGCAGAGTATTAACTCGAGCTATAAAAGCGTGATGCGATGAACGCAAGCAACCCCCAAGCGGACGCAATACCCAGTAACACCAATTCCGCAAAACGGCAAAGCCTCTCCGTGCAATGTCCTCGTCGCCGACACGTAAATTATTACAAACGTTTTATTACATCGTTTTTATTAGGAACAGCAAGAGCCTCTAGTCTTTCTACCGGCAATACGCGACATCGTATAGAATAAAAGCGAATGAAATATCTTTATTTGCCTTTATGTGTCTGCGTCTATTAAATCATCTCGCTAGACTTTGTAGCACCGAGAGTGTCCGTTGTTTTGCACTTCAATCCCTTATTTACAAAAAGAAGCGGAAGGCGAGTGGACATTTTTTTGCAACAATTGGAATTGCGTCGTTTGAGTGGAGAGTTGAGTTACGCAAATGATTCCGGTTCATTCGTGGATGGGTTTAAGGCTAGAGTTGTGCTAATTCGTGAAGGGACCTTAGGACCTACAGAACATCCGGCGCACTCCAAGATTGATTGAGTTAAGTTTCGTCCTTGCTTTGGGTCTAGTCTAACGCGTTTGTGTAGTATACACTTTCATGCAAAACATTTACACTCTAAACTAAATAAGGCGAGTTGGGGATGATCAACCGAAAGGGAAATCCTACATACGCAGAGTGTCAACGCATCCTGTCAAACAAACTTCTAGGGTTAAGTACAATAATTGGGGTTTGTTCAAAATAATTGTGTAAGTGGTACAATACTTCTGTATAAAGATATTTATTGACTGATTCATCAGTAGAGGAAAATTTTGAATTGAATGAAATTGGAAAATATTCCTACTACTTTCCATAAAGTATTGGATTAGAATTTATATAAACTGGAATGAAATAAGAAAAAGGAAATATTAAAAAAATGTATATGAAGGGAGTAAGCATGCAAAGACTTTAAAACCAGAAATGCAAAGCGAAACGGGAAAATCACGAAAATTGGACGCGAACTTCTTAGAGTCCTTGGAGAAATCAGTATATCGCTTCTTATCGCGTATGCTGTTGACTGGCGCTCATGTAAAGAAAGGTGGTGCGTGTCATGCATCCCTAAAAATATATTCAATCTATATCTTCTCTACATACTGCCATATTTCAAATTGATGCGTAAAGCATGTTCTTCAAAGTTTCAAATTTGGTTGAAAAGTACTCGTGAAAGCCTGCCAAATTTAAATTATCAATTGTTGACTTTATTAGTGGAACAACCTCGTAAGTCTCCATCAGCATGCCAGCATGTAGAATCTTGTCATAGCAAACTTCAACAACAACTCGAATCAAAGATGCTGCAACGTGTAAAACGTGTAAAGCATCTCCTGCATGTGAAACTTGAAGTTCCTCTTGCGTCTTCGCAAATCAGGATTCTGGAAATATTGATCTAATGCAGAGTTTGCTTATCAACTAGAGCTTATTGACTTTCGTCTTTGTTAGTTCAAGTCGTCGTATTTGTCTCCCAATCAAGGTTAATTTTCCACTTTAACTTTCAAATCGATAAACTCACTGCGACCGCACACTATCCGCAAACAATGCGGTTCGTTGCAAATGATTGCCTTCAGAATAGTTAGCACGCCTCGTCTTCGAGTACTAAAAATAAATCGCATAAGCAGCCACTTGACTTAACAGCGCTAATAGAAACTAACTGGTTCCCTTTTATTGATGCCTAACTTGTCTCCTTTAATAACATCCACGACGACTCCTCGCCAAAAACAAAAGAAACTCCTGAGATGCTATTTAAGTTGTCTGCGAATGAGAAAAGCGTTCTAGAGATGATGAAAGCGCACGGATGAAACTAAACTAATTTATTCCACGATTTTGCCTCCTAATATATCAACCATTTGTCAAATTTCCTATGAGAATACTTGCAGATAGGAAGAGGCATACCACGGAGATATATTATATGCGCTGTTCAACAATATTCTTGTTCTGAAACCCACGGCACGACGAAATGCTCACAAGTTTCAATTCCTACCGCGACGTTTAGTAAAACCACAATAATTTCATATTAAATGGGAAAAGTTGAATATCTACCGAGTCTTTGAGAAAACCAAACAATATTGCATTCCCTAATTTTAGAAAATATTTATCTTTTAGTTTTCCACAAAATTGATGTTTTAATTAGATGCCCCACATCGTTAAAAGGTTTTCTAGCATAATTTTTATTATCTCCGCAGATGCTTTATTAAAATATGTGCTTTAAAATGTGACTTCATTGGTATTGTGAAAGCAGCGTGGTTGTTGTTTCCCTTGGGATAGCATTAAATATAAACAATTCAATATTTCTCCGAGGGCGACACTAGCTGTGCCACTTTGGTAAGCCCGTTCGCATTGTTGGGGGTAGCTTGTGGCAACTTCAGCAGGAATATTACTCCAACCAACTCCACTGGCGACGGAATGCGGTACATAAAGCGGACGACTCGATTTAATGATGATTGCACGTGTTAAATTTGCATTAAACGATCTCCTAACTTTGTTGCCACGCTTGTGTTGTTGTTATAGTGTTATGGAAATGGTGCCAGCATTGCATAACTCACTTTTCGGTCGGTGCCCACCATAATAACCAAAACGGCACGCATTGAGCGACGACGCCGACGCTCTCGCGGAAAATAACCTTACAAGAGATAAACGAATAGGGGTTGCTAGAATATATTATACAAAACTTTTATATATGACTTTAATTTAACATCTGTTCTTTTTTTCTTTATAAATTGTAAATTTGCAAAATTACAACTTTTAGCTGTTTGGAGCCAAAAAGATATTTTTTTGTCAAAATGCGGCAAGCAAGTAAAATTTATGAATGCATTTGTGTTTTGGAAAGCGACGTGGCTAGCAATGTATGGTACCGAACAGAAGTCGAATCATCCTTTTTTAGACCCTGAAATTTACTTTATGTACTCGTGGCTTGGAAGTCCAGACCAGAGTTTGTATTGCACAACACGTCGTTGGCTGTTGTAACGCGATTTATAGCTGGTAATGGTAACGGTAATCCGATGCTTAAATCATGCTTTTAATAATACACTTGTCACCAACATACACCTAGACTACGGAGGTGCCGACATGCTAAAATGGAAAATTGAAATTTGCAAAAATGTTGCATGCTAACTGGAAATTTAAGCGACTGTCAATTTTTTACAGTAGCATTTTAATTTTCTACTCGAAACTAATGTGTTATTGAAAGTTTTTTAAGAGGAATTTATTTTGCACATTTTAAAATCAAAATCGACACGTATAATAAACACTTTGTCAATATCAATAACTGAAACAAAAAGTTTTGGATTCAAAAATAAACAAATAAATTGGATTAAAATCAAAATTCAATATTTATTTAACCCAAAAAAAATTTTTTAATTCGCTAACAAAATGAAAATGTAATAAACTTAGAATTTATATGCTTCATGACATCCCCAACGACTATAAGAGCATTCAACGTTAATTATCCTCTTGGCTGGACGTTACAAGTCATAATGCAAGTCCTCCCGACATTATCAGAACAATAACGACTTCAGACATATATAGCACTGGCGACGATTACGCAACGCTCATAGCTTTAGTCTCCCTTATGTCTCGTTTCAATTGCACTTAAATTGTTCATCGTTCCATAGAAGTTCGACTCGTTCCTGAATTTAAACTCGGGATCTATTTGAGAGTTGCTGTTATACAGTCACCGTTGCTTTCTAGCGGTCGGTTTGAAATCTCACAAGTACCTACCACTAGTTACAACTGAGGGAAAGGCACACAATTGGGTAAAGAACAGAATTCACTGCTGCATTTTGATACTCTACTGTTCCAGCTATTTTCAGGAACTTAGGTTGCATACCTTCACAAGCTTTACTTTAGTGTTGATCCTAACTTTGATTTTACATTTCATTCATGTTACCTATGGTAGTTCTATTGAAGGATTTAACTTCTCTCGTACTGTGGTAATCATGTTCATGAAAGGATCCTTTCCCCAGTGTGAATTTGGAACATTACAACTTCTTGGAAAATGAGGATCTGATTTATTTTACATTAGCATATTTAAAGGATTTGCAAAAAGGCTTACAGAATTCGTGGAAGGAACATAAGTGGAGTTGTCATATCGTGTCACCGTAGATTTCGGCAAGGAAGCAAGAAAAAACTTCCTTCGCCATTGTTCTCCCGTTTTTTAAACATTGTAGCAGATAAAAAGTCGAGGCAAATTACCCAGAATATGGGTGGATAGTATTCCCATCCGCGTGTCTTTTTTTATTTAGAAGATGAATAGCAGTAAATCTTAGCCACTAGACATGAGGAATGACTTGAACCCTCTCAGGGCCGAGGGGCTTGCTTCACGACGAGACGTGAGCTGCAAGGACGATCGGCCTAAAAGCAGTACGTATGCCCATTCTAGTTCACCTAACTTCTCCACTACCACTTATCTTCCTCTCTACAATCCTTCACAATCCATTCCGAGTAGATTCTGCCATTGAAACTACATACAGTTGAAACTGGATGTAATATTTAATAAGAGCTACTTCATTTCGAGGTTAAAACTTTGTCAGAAAGGATTTCATTTGATTATGAATGTACTTCTATTCATTTTACTGGGTAGAACATAACTAACCATAACAAGTTATAAAAAATGTTGAATTTAATTAAATCTGAGTATTTGAAATTCAATTATTTTGCCAAATTCGAAATTATAAACTAAATACTTTTAAGTCTGATTGAATTGAATTTTTATTGCGGTTTTATTTAGTAGATCAAACCAACCAACCATTTGGCAAACGTTGCAAGTTTGGAAAATGCACAAGCACTGCAATAATTTTTCCCAATTCTCATCTTTATTCCATTCGTTTGCTTTCAAGCATTGTCTATGCATGATTGTAGTCTATACGAATTACGACCCCTGCAATAGATTTTTAGCAAAGCAGCTACAAATGCAGTGAGAGCTTTCTGCAAATAGCAATCTTCTTTCAAATGGGAATACAACACACTCAGATAAAATACCATTTACAACACTTTATTTCAATTCGTAAGAAAATAAATTCTCGATTTCCTTACCATATAAACATTTCGTTTATTGCACAGAGAAGAAAGTCAATTTAAATTAATATGGCACATTTTTTTTTTGGCCTTCAAAAACATTTTATAACAAATTTTCAACATTTTAAAGGTAAATTAATAGCAGTAGATAAGTGTTCGGGTTGTTAAATAAAATTATTCAAGAAGAAATTTGAATGAAGTGTTTACTTCTGGAAGCAGACAATTTACATATTTTTCATTTCTTAATAGACCACAATATTGACATAACTTTATGAATATTCAAGAGGTGTAGGTACGCGCTTAAAGTTCAATTAATTTTTTATTCTATGTCAACATTAAAACAAGCCTTGTTTACAGATTAATCCTTTATCTTCCAATAAGTAAAATGCCATTTGCAACTTTCAGTTTTAACGATCGTAAATAAACTTGAAAGACCGGTGTTATCCTTTTCGCAAATACAACAATTTTTTATCTACTTCCAATTAAATTTATTCGCCCATACCAATTACATGTTTTAATTCATTACATCTGCTAGACTCCCCTAAAAAAGTTGACCTTCCTTTGAATCCTAAGCAAATTTTCATGGCGTTGCCTAAGGTGTAGAATAAAATTGACTCCCACAACTCTTACGAATCTGTAAATTGCGAAAGGAAAAAGCAGTAAAACCTTGTTCGTTAGAAACGCTTACTTTTTCGTTGTTGGTCTTTTATACTCTTCGCACCATAACAGTTTACGTAACCTTAAGCAAAATGTTTACAGCTTTTGCCATTGAGCATTGTTCAAAACGGTTTCGAATTAGTACAGCGTTGTAGTTGCGATTATTAAATTCACAATTTAATTTGATTTCGAAATTACACCTCGCCTTTGGAATTAAACTCGTTGCGTTGCTATAACAACCTTACTTTAGCTTATACCTTCCTCAATGCGTGAGTGGTTTTCTTTATGTTTCTACGAAGAAAGCAAAGGTGTAATAATACAATACTAAAAGTGTAAGTCCAGGATGTGATAAAATTGGTTAAATTTTATTTTTATATGTTTCCGAGTGGGTACAAAACCTGAGAAATCCAATTAAGCGAATCATAGGAAGTTCTGTTGAAAAGCACAGCATATAACTCTAAATAATGCTCGCGAAGAAAAGCGATACATATATGAAATCACAATCGTGCTGGGTATAAGTGTATCATTCTCAAGAAAGACCTTTCTAACCAGAATCCCCAAAAGCTAACGAACCAGAGAGAAACTTCCGATAAGGATTTTAATTGGCGGATACATATCTGGGTGATAACGGTATAGAAGTGGGTTTATAAGGGTTGCGAAATGCATGTATTATGGGTGATGGGGATTTTGTTATCTGTAGGTCGGTTGGTTGCAATCCCGTTTAGCTGAGGTTCGTATCGCATGTCGCCTTGCTTTCTATATTGTGATACCTTCGTCTGGTTGGCACATTTACGGTTATCCAGGCCAGCAACGACTAGCCTTTGCGGATCTTGAACGCTGTGCGGATTTAGTCGCGCTTTTTTATAACGCTGCGCCACACAGCTCTCAAACCCTTTGAACCCGAAAAACTCGCACAATTCTCTGGTGACTTGTTTTTCTTATATGCGGTCGCTGCGTAGAGCCCAACAAACATCTGAGTTTGCTCAAAGGACAAAAAAGGAAATGGTCTAGTTTCATTTGTTTTACTCTGAAAACAGAAGGTTTCATTTCAAGTATACAATCAAAATTATACTAAAATTAAGTTCTTACTATGGGGTATTATACTTGTAATAACATAATTGACTAATTTCGGAATTACTTTTTTAGAGTCTACGTCTGGTCTATACGAAACTCAAAACAAATTATCCTTCCTTCGTATTTATTGCGGTTGGAAACCAAAAAAAAAACTAATTTATTTTGGGGATCAATTCAAATTTTCGTTTCTTTTCTAGATTAGTTGTTAATTTTTTTCTATAGACGTAGTCGGTAGAGTTTTAAGTTGAAAAATATAATGCCTCGTGATGGATAATGCCACTAAGCTTGGCAGGAAGTAGTCGAGCACAGCAGAGCACAGCAAAGCAGCAGTTACGTCGAGTGAAAAATATGCGGTTGCAGGGAGTCGGTGATGCGTTTATAATGGTCGATTGATGGCTTCGAATTTTTAGCAAACCGCCCGTTGGCGTTATCGATCATTACACCAGTTCGCTAGCGTCACCTAGTTTTCTAGCTCCATCTTACGCTTCCGTAACAGAGCATCGCCAAGGTATATTTTTCGACGACAAGGGTTTCACACCGCTAGAATTGCTCGGAGCTCATCCAACCCGACCATCTTTCTCACATTACAACCACCATTGTGACGTTCAGTGTTCTTATCTATGAAAACATAGATATTACTTTGGGTTGCTCCTTTTTTTGCTGGATTTTCATACCTTTTCCTTCTCTAAGAAAACTTCTGTTTTAAGTCTGGGTATTTCAGGATAGTTGAAGGAGATGTCTTAATAATTGCGTTTAATCGAAATTTATTTTAGTTTGAAATTTACATAAATCTACAAGAAAAACTTAAGCAATAGGTTTTCTTTCTTTAGTCAATATTTTATGTTTCCTTTGACTGGTTACTTAGGCCGCCATTTCCTTGAAGCACTTTAAGACGTATTAGCTCCAACTTTGAAAGACAAATGCATTACCTTTTTAGGCTTATTTCGTCCTCCTTCCTTTGGAAAAACACATGTTCCCCTCTTCTTTTAAAGGAAGCTTCATATAATCCCGTTTAGAGCAAAAGTACTTACACACTCAACCACGCATTGGTATAGGTATACGCATCCAACCCGGAAGCAACTAAGTAAACAGCAGCTGACTGACTTCATGAAGTCAAGACTTTCCAAGTTAAACGACGCTATATCGAGTAGGGGATAAAACAAGCCGAGCCTAAAAGAAAAACGATGATGAGCAAATAACGCGGGAGGAATTAAAGGAATAAAAAGGTCGTGCAAAAAGATACAGATACATTAAGGACCACGCAATGTTTAGAAGATGCTTGAAGTCAATCAAGCGAAAAGTATAGGCGGAAACGAGAATTGCACTGGGACGAAAGAATAATGTTCCTTGCGACAAAAGGATCTTTAGAGAAAGCCTCAGTACATTAATCAAATAGAAATGAATATTTGCTTGTAGGATGTATTGTTCCTGAGAAAAACTCGTACACTAGCCACCAGCCAAAGAAAAAGTTGTGCGTATCCTCACGAGTAAGCACGTCGAAGCAAAAGAATAGCGCAAAAACGTCGAACAAAAGATATAAAGACTAAACCGGATAAAAAAAGAAACGAACAAAAAGTTGGCTGGGAGATTGGACAGAGCGAGAGGTGCAAGAAAATATATCATATTTCCGGAAATGGAATATAAAAGCGTGGTAATTTTTTGTTAGTGAAATTCTACCGAGGCGACGCGTTTTCGCAATGCGCGCAAATGGGATTCGCATTTTTATTGTTTAAGAATGATCGTGTGCGCTACCACCTTCTTTATGTGGTCTTTTCCTTTTGCTTTTGTTTTTCTTATATATGCTAGTTTAATATTCCTTGGGAATTTAGTTTTTTGGTTTTATTAGAATGGCGTTATTTTTATGTTCCTGGAGTGCTCGAAAACGCTGAACTTATTTGATATATTGAAAACAAATACGAAGAAAAAGGAAAACTATGATAAAGAGTTTAATCCAGATTTATTGGAGTCGGAAACCTAGAAGAATTGCAAATATCCTTTTCTAAATGTTTCATATTAAAAGTGGAAACTCCAGATACCTGAAGCAGCAGCGTGTGCAAAGATTTGCCAAATAAGCATAAATCAATTCATAAAAGTTATTCCTGTTCCTTTCTCTTTCTGGGCTTTTAAGTTGTGGCAATATATGTCTCGAGTCCTGAATAGAGAGCAGACATCGCCATTCGCATCTTAGCTTTTAGCATCATACGAGTTTTCGCAATTTTCTATTTGTCTGATTCGATGTGTGTGCATTCGTGAGAAGAGCGAGCGTTAGCATAAGACCAAGCCGATGCCGACACAGAAAAGGAATTTCTATCTAATCTATTTAATAAAGCTTGAATTTGCTGATAAAACTTTCCGTCCTGAATATCCGTTGATCCTGGCAATTCTCCAGGATTACAAAATACAAACTTTTGAGCGGTAACGATGGTACTTCAACTTATTCCTCTTCTAATATACCTAGTTGGAAATTTAAAACGTAACAAAGTTTTTCACTCATTTTTTAAATTTTTTGCAGAAATTCAAGAATAAAAATGTATAGATAAGGTCTAAAATTAAAAGTGATAGCAGAAACTAACAAATGATACTTTATTCATCCCTTAAACGAAGTAGAAACAGTAGTAATGTAATGGGACCACAGAAAAACGTGAGCTTATTTTCTCAAGCAGTCCAAGTCTCGTTATATTATAATACACTTTCGTTTTCGGGCGAACGCGCATTTTTACAAGAACGGCTTCTTTGGCCAAAACGTTTTTCACATCCCGACGTGCCGGAAATTACATTTCTTGTCTGTTTAAAGAATGCACAATCAGTTAGCGCAACATCCCAACCCATCTCTGACACGCGAACCAGGACGACGCGCCAGGATGAGATATGAATGTGTCTCGAGTGCTGGCTGCTGTGGCTGTGCTATGAACACGAAACGATATTAAGGGTTGCAAAGATTAAATCAAACTTTAACAGCGGACTTATAAAGCGGTTAAGGCATTTATGCATATAGACAAGTTCATCTCATCATGTCGCTCAGTTAGAATTAACACCGTCGAAGATTTAATAAGTGCTGGTTTTATGCACCACGTCCGTGAAACATCCTTGTTAAACATGTTATACTCAGAGGGTGATTTTCATGTTTATTATTCAAGTTTTGCATCATGAAATGCAACCCGAAAATATATCTTTTTTATTATGGAAAGTTTGGGATTATTTCCAATGAGAAAAACCTATAAAACTTTGATGAGTTTTTTCACCCCGTTTTGTTTTGAACTTTTAAGTATTTTCTTTAATAGTTATTTAAAATCCAAAAATAATTAAAACGTGACTCTATGCGTTAATTCGACATAAGTACCACAAAACATAAACATTTTCATGGAAGTCATCATGGAAATCAGAAGCGAAATTAAAATGAAAATCCAAACTAAGTAAACAAGTATATGCACCAGTAACCTAGGAAGTGCATTTACGAGAGGATAAAATGCGCTGAAGCGTTAAAAGAACAGAACGAATATCACGAGTCAGAGCGCTAAAACTGCAAAATTCAGTCGCAAGGCGAATAAACAAACAAACAAATAGAATGCCTTCGGTCACATAAAAATAGACAGTCAAAAATGTGTCGCATGCGCGAATAAAACGCCCGAAACAAGCAAGGAGAATACGACACAATACTATAGAGTATCCTTGAAGTTTCTTCCACCACTAGACTATCCTGAAAATCAAGGGAGCAAAATCCCAGCGCTGTCGCGCATAACTCTTTCGTTCACTTTTATTGCTCGCCGCTCGGCCAGTGTTCGAATAAATTTTTTCATTTTCTTTCGTGCCTCGTCTGGTGACGCCAGAGTGTCGCTCCCTTTGCAGAAATTCTGAATCACTGATTCCACAGTTCAGCATATATTGTTATCTACATATCTGAAAAGATCAGCATGTGCTGTTTGCATGCTGTGTCTAATAGCTATCCTGTTGTCGTGGACATAGGGTCGTCGCTTTGGGATTTGGATTTAGATTTGTTCGATTGCTTCAATGCCGCAATCTGTATTCCGGCCTTTATAAAACCAATCGTGGATTCGTGTTATTTTACCAGATTTACCAACTCGCCTCTTTGTGGATCCGACAAATAACATTCGTTGTTACTTTCGTGTTTGCTTGGTCAATTACCCAATTGTCATTTATACGTATGTCGTGGCATGTGATAGCGATTTGTTTATTGCTTTTATTCACGCCAGACGAGAGTTGGTTGCTTGGGAGCTTTATTCAAACATGAGAGAAGCACTGAGGGATTACCAATACTCGAATGTGCAGGGCATCCCGACACCCCCATGTCGAATTAATCAGTTTATTTCTGTATTGCAGTTGGCATGCGGGATAATATTTTCATTAAATGCGGATTAATCATTATCTCTGTTTTACTTTCATAAGGGCGCGGTTGCCATAATACGACTATATTTAATTTAGTGTCTCAATGGGGAATTTTAATTGGGAAATTGGATTTGCAAATATTGGAAATATCGAAAACTATTTTCTGTTTTTTTTTTCAAATTTAAAACAATTAGAAATATTGAATTTGTATTTTTATGAAAACAAATGTAAAATAAACAAAAATAGTGGAATCATTCGAATTTACATATTTATGAATTCACATATCACTTCCTTATAGATTGAAGCACTTGATAAATAAATCTTACAAACGATCATAAATCATAAAATTTCCAGACAACAGAAAAAAGAAAATAAACCAGGTTTCTTTATTTAGGATGTATTATTGGTACATTTCTCGTAAACAACTGTCATATCAAATAATCCGAATGGAAAATGCAAAGGTATTCCTTTCACGAAGAAGATCCATGTTTAGATTTGGAAATTAATGTTGTAGTCCCCAAGAATTCTAAACATTTGTGCACATCATTTCCAAGTTTTTCCAAGGTTTCGGTTAAGACTTGGGTAAATTACGAGATTGAGAAAAAGATTATTCCATTTGTCAGAAAGTTTCGGTGTGCGGTGCTAAATGATCCTTTTGGAATCCTTAACAATCCCTGAAATGAAGAAAACAAACATAACGAGTGTTCCTATAATTCAGGTATACTCAGACGTAGTAATATGATCCCAGGAAAAACAAATCCAAATATATAGAAAGCTAAAATGCGAAAGTCAATATTAATATGTACTTAACAAATCCATCATTAGAACATCTCTATCTGGAAAGAACATATTTGGTAAGTTCCCTTAACCAAACAAAATTATGAATTTCTTCAAAAACAGTAGAAGTAGAATATGTAGAAGTAAAGTAAGTAAGAAAGACGAGAAGTTAGATTGGATCACGGCTTGATATTCACGCTTTTCTTCTTGTCATCAGAACCACCTCAGACAACGGACTTTTCTTCATTTTTCTCCTTCGCCAACAAAGTTAAATTAAACAAAAATCTTTTCACTAAGTTTGTGAATGCTGGAATCTGTTTCGCCTTACACCTATAGCCTGGAGACGAGATGGATTTCTTTGTATTCCTGTCGCGTGCGATATACCTGGAAAATTGAAATGTTGTCGGTGCATAACTCAGGAGGCCTCTCAAAACAATGGAAATTTACATTCCAACAAACTAACACACTGACTTTTGCAAAAGAGAATGGCTTGGATGTAGTAGTCGCTTTTATGACAACCCCAAATATTTGTTACGGATAATTGTGATGTTTCAAAATATTCTACTGTTTCACTTGTTAATTGAACTTATCCAAGCGCACAACATTCACTTTAAACTCTGTTACATGTTTTTGGGGCTAGCTTTATTCATTGACTCACTTCGTTGCTCTAATTTGATATTAATTAGGAAAATATTTATGCTTTTATTAAATTTGAGCTTTTCTTGAGTTTCCACATCCAGTATATCATTCTTTGGAAGTTCATACTTTTCATCAAAATAAAGGACTAAAAGAAATAAAAGAAGGAAATAAAGAAAAGAGAAAATTTCATTGGCAGAAATAACAAATACTTGTTTGTAACATGGGATAAGAAAAGTTATAAAGAGATATGGTTGGTGAGTAAGGAAACAGAAGCAGATCATTAATCCACATTTTCTTGGCTTAGGTCTTAACGTACCGACACTACCACGAGCCGTCAAACTGATCTCTTCTCAGGCGTCTTTATCATGGTTATCATCGATTTCTAATAAAGCGCAGACGTTGCAATGGTGTAAAGTCCAAGCCTAACTTTGAGATATTGACGATGACTTCGCATAATGTTCAATATGGCTGTGTTTCTAGGTAAGGTTAGATTATACCTACTATATATTCAGGTGTGATTATTGAAGTATCAAATTTAGATGCAGTGGTTGTTGCATATAGGGTATTTGATTAGTTCAATTTAAATGCATTACATTTCTTATTATTACTCGTGTTGATGGTATGTAGGTTAGTCATTGCTTTCCAACAATATGTAGATTTTGATGATAATATGGGGTTAGTCACAAAATTGGGGATGAATTTTGGTTATAATCTAAACTTCACTTAACTTTAAAAAAAGTTTTTATAAGGAAAAAAAAAGAAGAAAATAAAGAATTTCTACATGCTTAATTAAAATTATAATTCAATTAAAAATGGAATATAAAACCCAGATATTAGAATTACAAAATCCTTGTGGGGAACATCGCCTCCCACAAAGTGTTTATCACCACAGAGGATTTTAAACGAACGCCCAAATATAAAATAGCAAACGGTATAACAAGCACGTTCCGCTAATTAAGCGTTTTTGCTTGTTACAACTTCTCCGCACTTCTTTTTGTTCAAATCCTAATTCCAACTCCCTTTTGTTGCTTGCAATTTCTTCGTTTCCCATTTTTATACCAGCTAAACGATCTTTTTCCAGAGTCTGTCAATGTTGCCTGCAGCAAGTGCAAAAAGCAAAAAATACTAGATGCCGTATAATCGCAATCAGTAAGCTGGTCACATTCCCCACTTTTGCTCGAAACAAAGTTAAATATTCTGACAAGTGAGCGGCCACTCGTACACTTAACGCTTGAGCAAACTTCTAATTCCGTCAGGCGCGAGCACCAGAGGTCCATACGAAACGCCGAATTCGACCTTTGGACCTTTTACCAGCTGCCATCGGGCACATGCAGGAACTTTCCTGAAGAGGGAAGTTTACAGGTTGAATTTGAATGTGCGCTGATTAGTCTCGGGAAGCTAAAAGTTTCCAATGCCAGCAGTTGCCAATTAACAATTTTACAATTCGAAGAGGGTTGTAGACATTTGATGCAGTTCGCAGGTTTGTAAGTGATATTATCAATAAGGAATTTATTAATATTAATCCGTTGTTGGATTAACTCGAGTAGAACTAAAAACGATCACGATTTGACGGTGGTTACCAAGAGATAAAAAGGATTATGAGAGCTAGGGAGTACAACGCGATATTAATTTCTACTTAACCCTTGTCATCGACTTTATGAGGATTATTTACATAAACGGAGAATGGTGTCGTCTAACGTCGAACGCGAGTTTCGTCATAAAATGATTTTCGATAATGAACAACGCCAGGAACGTTGGAATAACTAACAAACAGACGTGGTGCTTTATTTGGATGAATTGGGGTGAGAAGCAATTTCGTTGGAACAGGATGACATTCTATTAATATGCTTCGGTTCATGCAATTTGCAATTATGACTTGAGGGTAAGACTATCGAAGGAGGAAGGTGGTTGCGTCTAACCTATGTGGTATGCAAGTTATTAAATCATTTCAATTTGGGTGACTAAAGTTCTTTGAAATATTGTGATTCAATTTCCATTTAGAGTCACATGTGTCAAAAGTTTCCTACATAAATTTGTGTATCTGATACAGAATAAATTTAGCATAAAAATAGTTTCAGAATCAATTATTTACATAATAAAATGCAGAAATACACCCCAGAGTCCAATAAGTATCCACACAAAATAATATTATTTTCTTTTTTTATTTGATCCTTCCTCTCCTCCCCCAACTATATGTAGCACAGTTTCTTGAGGATTTTGTAACTCGTGTTCTGAGACTCCTGATTTTACGATGTTGTTTACCGGAATGAATTGTAACTCCCATACATTTTTCCCATTTCGTGTCCATATAAAAAGGGAACACCAACAAATACGACACGGTGTGTAAAGCAAAGAAGCGCACATTACGATTTACACAACATACCAGAGCGCAACGAACAACTGGCTCAACACAAAGCTAAAGTCTGCAATTTATGTTTGCGAACCTCAACCTTTGTGTGTCGCGGCCATATATATTCGCTATATTTTTATTTCAATTGCTGAAACAATACACGATTGCGAACGAAATTTCTCTCGTAATAGGATAAGGAGCTACTCGTTGGTATATACAAAGAACGCAATTTTAAATCTCGCAAAATAACATTAAAGAAATGAGTTGTGACCTAGGACGAAACATTACAAAGTATATTAAATTAAAGTTTCTGTTTATCTGGTTTTGCAAACGGAAAAGAAATAAAGAGTTTTTCCTAATGGTACATTGTCATTTGCTATTTATGAAATTGGATTTTTTTTGCAACTTCCATGTGTAAACAAGGAAATTATTAAAAGCATTACTTTTACTTTGATTTGCTTAAATGACATTTGTATTATTTCTTTTTTCTTTTTGTTTTCATCTTGGCGCCTACAGATCGTAACATAAATTAATCTGCAAGAAGCAATACTATTGCCACTTTATTCTTGTTTCATGTGCATGTGGGTTTTTTAGGCTTGAGTTATATATCTGTATTTCTGTGATTTCCCGGGCTATAACGGAGGGAGACTTGAAGCTTCAACCAGTCATCCGGCCGTTGGATGTTCAATCTCTGCCCGAACATAAAACATAATAAATCCAAGCGAAAAAAAACCACACGAAAGTACAATAATTCAATATTGGCAATATTTGCCTTAGGAATAGCTCTGAATAGCGTGTCCCTTAAGAAAAAAAACGGCGAAGAAAAGAAAATTTTTATGGAAATGATGTGAAGAAAAATTATATAATATTATATTAATAAAATATTCAGATTATTCGACGAATTTTGTGTATTTTATTAAATTTGTGTTTTCTCCGCACCAAAAAATATGAAATTATTTTTTGTTCATAGCTAAAAACCTTAATTTTTTATTAATTTAATACCCCCATTAATATTTTAGTAAGTAAATGAGTGCCGATAATGATAATGCAAATTTAAATTTCAGAAAGTTTCCAGGATGAAAGTAATCCAAGTTGAAAGCTAATAGCCGATAAAGAAACTTAAATATACCATAACCATGAAGAAAATTTAAGAACAAATTTTAATGAACAAAATAATAATTTCAAAAATTAACTCATCGATAAATTCAGTTAGGTTAAACTCCGGTTATAATAAATTGAATCGAATTAAACAAATCGCAGATACTTTAGATAACCAACTCGAAGAATTTCTATAGTTATATCCTTCCCGACACCAAAAAGTATATCCAAGTTGGAAACAAAACGCATAAAAGAATTCATTGGCCTTTTTAGCGGTCTTTGGTGTAAGTAATGGTGTTAGCGCGAGCATAATCGTTGCGTTTTATTATTAATTCGAATGTGTGCACTCAATGGTCAACATTATGCGTAAGCGGTACCGGCAGAGCGCTACTAATCTTGGCAAATCCCCATTTTAATTTATTACAAGCCATCCATTTATTACAAGCTCGTGTAATAAACGTTTTAATAATATTAAAAAGGCCATGTTTATTAAAACGAGTTAATAACTTTACCTTCTCAAAGAAAATTGATTGTATATTACAATGTACTTAAGTACGAACTTAAATTACATGTAAACAAAACAAAAACAAGTGTCAATAATTTTGCATTTCCATTTAGAAAGTTTAAATGTGGAACTTACCATGCAGTAGTTTAGTAGCTGAGCCACACTATTAATTAATTAAAAGTTGATTCTAGCGAAATACGGTTTCGTTCAGTTGCGCAATTTGCTCAGGGACCAAGTAAGCATTTGATAAAGTTTCCTAAAGTCGGTGGGAAAACACGCGCACACCACGTAATTGTTGCGTTGTATTGCCTCATTCAAGAATGTGTAAGTGTTTTATATATAAGGGTAGTTGACGTATGCAGCCACACGTTGGTAAATCCACAGATACAGCCGGGTACAGGAGTTGTGAACGGTAATAACCGCGCCGGGACTCGGCTACAGCAGGACTAAAAGGCAGCGCGTTGTTTGAACGACGCCGGCTGCAGGGAAGGACCGCCGCCCCTCGCGCGTTCACATCCAGAGAGAGACGCCAGGATCGTCAGGCGCCGCGCTGTGGACGGAAGGCGTCGTCAGTACGCCGGTCCAACTTGTTATTATCTTAGCTTGCTGATGCTCCCACGGTTATTTCGTTTCTTTTGTATTTCTTCATTCGATACGAATTTATCTCCTTTGTGGTGAATTTTTTAAAATAAAATATTTAATTAAATTAATTAATTAATTTTGTGATGGCACCTTCATAAATGAAATTTTTAATTCCTTTGTCATTTGAAATTTTAAAATTAAAGAAAGTCCTTGTAAATCACACGGTCGCGTAATTTTTTCCTCGTAATTATATACGGGCATTGGAAAAGATAAAGAAGCTTAGAGGCAGCAAGTGGAGTCTCGTTAATTATTAATGAGAGCTATTGTGCACGCACGAGACATCCACTAACCTAAGAGATCGTAGACAGGGTCGTTAAGGGCTTTTCGTTGCTTCGTTTCAGAAATCGCGTCTTGCGGTAACGACGCTAGTGTCACTGTCTGTAGCTGAGATACTAGGACTCGTATCCAATGCCGAATCCCAGATCTCCGAAGGAGCACAGCAACCGTGTATATGCTAGCTTTCCTTCATTTACCATTTGTTCTTTTGGAGCTTTAGCAGAAAGGTAGACTTTGTGATGCTCTGCGGTGTGAGGTTTGGATTTGTGTCTCTGGTCGCATTTATGAACCTACTTTTAACATATACAGGGAATATTCTGGGAATATTATTCTATCGTCGTGTTGGAGCAGAACAGAATTTTAAAGTGTCAAAAAACAAAAAATTCAAACATCGAGGTTTGAATTGAATAGTGTAACAGTCAAGATTTGAATCTACATTTGGAGTAATTTTAATTACGATACTAATGAGAAATTACATTTTAAGGGATGAATATATAGGAAACTATGACATTTAGTAATTCGAGTTAAACATTTTGATCACCCTAAGTTTATAGCTATATTAAATTACTTCACAAGCCATTTGGAAGTTCTGACTTTATGATACAACATCCTTTAGTACAACCGAAGAATCTCTTACCAAACCCAAGACGTGCCATTGCGGTGTTCCATTCTCCCGTGGTGCATTTTACTATCTGCACTTTCTGTGGTTTCTTCTTTTCCGTTGTTTACTGCTGATTTATGAAAACATCGCCCACTAACTCCCCAAAGACAATAATACTGCTTACATAAAGAATACCCAATTTTTTTATTCTTTGTTTCTTTTACTTTTTTTATAATACCACAAACGACTAACATTATTAATAACATAACAGATACTATACAATGTTTTATTCTACTTTTCTATTTTTTTTTAAGAAAACCAGATAAAGTATATTTCTATTTAATTCTAAAACAAATGACTCCAAAAAAAAAAACACAAAAACATTTGTACAAAAGAGTAAAGTAACATTTGCCAAACAAAATACTAATGGGAGGGACAATAAAATGAAACGCAATTAACGCATATGGGACACTCATTTACAGGGCGAATGAGAAAAAAGTGTTCATCAATTGAAAGTGCTGCAACATAGCACTAATGAAAAAGCACGTCTGCGGAAAATAAAGGACACGAAATAAAAGACATAAACAACACGAAATCAGGAGACAGAAATCATGATTTTTTCTACTGGATGCTTTTTGTTCTCCAGATATCTACGTACAGCGCTGCGATTTCCGCAATTCTTTTTTCTGTATAGTGCGCATTTAAAAATAATTGCCACTGTGCGGAACGAAACGTGCGAAGGTAGTAATATACTCGAAAGGAAAAGAAAAGCATGCGGAATGAGAAAAAGGGTAACTGCGATACGGTTCGAACATGGCGCGATGGTGATGGCGATGTAACATAATGGCAGCAGCATTGTAATGACCTTTTAGCACGTTGCCGCGCTTAAAACGCAATAAAAACGGAATTTATTGCCACGAATTAAACGACGGACGGGAATGTACTCGTTCGTGTCATCGATTCTTGAAGCCTTTACTTTTAAAGCAAACTATACGGCTTTGTTGTTGTTGTTACTGTATTTGACTCTTGATTGAGTTATAAAAGTTAACCTGTTTAGTAGTGGGATTGGGCTGAAGTATCAGTATAATTTGGGAAGCCATTTGAAGCATACAATCAAATTATAACTAAGTGTAAATAATTACATTTTCATTTATTTATTTAAAAAGGAAAAGCAAATTTAATAAATCTTCAAAAAAAAAATTAAAAACTTTCAGCTGCCAGGAATCGAACCTGAGCCTGCGGTGCGAAATCCTGCTACCTTAGCCTCTAGACCACACCGGAGTTGCAGGACTGCGTGTAAAATTCAGAATTTGAACAACAAACTTACGTCGCGCAATTCGCTCATATACCTACTCAAAATGCTGCTCTCCTGATACTTCCAAACTGTGCAATGCCCATTTTACATGCAATTTTCATAGGAAAAAAGTTGATTTCGTCCATCCACCATCCACGGAGTTCTCGGCTCGATTTGGGGCAGCGGCCTAGCACAACTTACAATGGCCAAAACGGCATATTCATAGAATAATCTTAATTTAGGAGTGGTTTGCGTGTATTTGGATAGGTGTAAAATTCGCCATTGCATTTTTATTAATAAATACACGTTTGCTTTACCCCGATTGGTTGGACGCTTCGGCTATAGCTTGGCACTAGCTGAATTCCAAAATAGCAATATTTAAACTAAATTCAAGAATGTTCATGTTCCTGAGAAGCAACATATGCGTATATGCAATAAAAGAATTTATAATTTTAAAGTTGTAACTAAAATTTTGA